>CAUYSK010114391.1:0-18332 GCA_963575035.1 Avahi laniger
AGCTGGAACTACAGGCATGCGCCACCATGCCCGGCTAATTTTTTCTATATATTTTTAGTTGTCCAATTAATTTCTTTCTGTTTTTAGTATAGAGGAGGTCTCACTCTTGCTCAGGCTGGTTTCAAACTCCCGAGCACAAACAATCCGCCCGCCTCCGCCTCCCAGAGAGCTAGGATTATAGGCATGAGCCACCGCGCCCGGCCAGGGGTGGCTCCTTTTCAACCAAAACAAGCCCTTTTATCAGAGATGAGAAAACTCTGTTGAAATTATGCTGAATTACAAGCATGTGAAAAAATGGGTTCCAAACACCACTCTAAAGGTATTTTTAAACAAAGTAGTAGATATTCATTTGGGTAACAAAATGTTTGTCAATAATTAATTTTACTTTACCTGCTTTCTATTTGCTTTTAAAAGTTTTATATTTAGACTAGACTTCTGTAAGAATTCAATGTAATTTAAATCTGAACTTAGAATATTACTGTACGATTCATGTGGGTTTTTTTCTTCCAAATGAATGTTAAATTAATGAAATCACATAATGTCAGGCTTTATTTTTATAACACACTGAGTTTTTTTCTGTAGGTATCCCAAGGTATCTATAGCTCAGTAAAAATACTAGTTTTTCTTTACCTTGGGAAAGTAAGTGACTACATGGGCATAATTAGTGATGGGAACTGATCCCTGCAACCGCACCCACCGGAGAATGACATCACCTCAGGACATTGTGAGATACAAAACATGACTCATTCAGTAAAATTAACTTCAGTGTAATTCATATAAAACAAACATAATATTCAGAAATGAATAGTCTATATTTAATTTAAATGGCATACTATATCAGTAGCATTCCCTGAGCTTCCTAATGGATTCATGGCCCACGTGCCAAATGCAGAAAAACAGAAAATTTTTAAGTTGTATTCATTATATAATTATAGGAATAGGATATTTGGGTATTTTTACTTGTATCATAGTACTTCGCTTTCAAAGTGTGGTTTGTAGATCAGTAGCATTGACCTCACCTAGAAGCTTGTTAAAAATGCAGAATCTCAGGCCCCACCCCTACCTCCTGAGTCAGAATCTTCATTTTTAAACAGAATTTCAGTGGAGTCATATGCACATTAAAGTTTCAGAAACATCATCATTGAAAACTTTAAAAGTCTCTTCTAGCTCTGATTTTCCACAGTCAGAATTCTGTATTTCCATTTAAATAACTAAAACACATTAATAATAGACGTTTTATTGAGTCCTGCATTCCTTTTCAAATTAGCTAGAATAAAATATCGTATGAACTTGTCAAACAATGAACAAACAACTGACTATAATGGCAAGAATGAGGGTTATATGAAAATTGTGGGTGGCCAGGGAAAACAAATCTGATGTATATGATAGCATTCTTTCAGCGTGCTTACTGCTTATAAAATTGCAAAAGATACTACTAAATAAGACAAAATGAAGCAGCTATACAGAAATCAAAGAAGCACATCTAAGACAAAGACAAGAAAATCGTAACGTCAAATGCGAAGTTTCATTTGAAATAGGAAACATAATAGAATTGTTGTGCAGAAAGAGCACATGGACATGACAGCACTGTAGAGAATCATGAGGCAAGTCCTTCTCTTTTGTCTTTCTGCCCCACTCTGACTGTATGTTGTGGGGAGAAGCTTGTGTCCTATCTCTGGGCAAAACATCTTCTAAACAACCTGAAGCGACTGATCACTTTAGGATTTTGTACAAATTTCTTTAATCTCTCCAAGCTAATGCCAGAATGATTTTTAACAGCTTTATTGAGGTTTAATTGCTAGAACCCCTCCAAAAAACTACATGTGTAATGTATACAATTTGATGAGATCGGACATACGCCTACGCCCATGATAACTATCACCACAATCGAGGCAGTAAACATATCACCTTCTAAATTTCCTTGTGTCTCTTTGTGTGTTGTTTTGTAGTAAAAACAACTGACATGAGATCTACCCTCTTAACAAATTTTTAAGTGCACAATACAGCACTGTTAACTATGGAAACTATGTTGTACAGCGGATCTCTAGAATTTATTCACCAAGCATAACTGAAACTTTATACCAATAGAGCAACAACTCCCCATTTACCCGTCCCCTGCCCCAGCCCCAGCCCCAAGCAATCATTTTTTTAAACGCAAAAATTAGTCATTTCCCATATTAAAACCCTTCAGTGTCAACAAGATTAAGACAAAACCCCTTAGATGCTCTTCAAATTATTTAATATGATGGAGATAGGTCCCCATAAACCTATTATAAGTTGAAAATACGGTTAAGTTGAATATGCATTTAATTGTATTCAAGCAAACTGCCATTTCCTTATCTCGAGGAAGCTTCTCAATCCAGAAAGCCGGAAGCTCTAAGGAGAGGACCCAGCAGTGGTAAGAAAGGCTATTACTATAGTGACCTTTACCCGAAGTCTGCAGGGCCAGGTTCCAGCCGAATACTTTGTCCCAGCCAAGTGCTTTGTCCACTGGTCTACTCATCCATTTAGCGACCCGGCAGGGTGGGTGTCTCTGTCCCTATTTCCCAAAGACCCCTGACTTGCCCCCTTTTCACTAAGACTTTGTGGCTGCCTCCCTCCCATGCCCCAGTTAGACGGGCGGGCTGGCTCAGAGCACCCTAGACCATCTTGGTTCAGTCCTCCTTGACTTATATTGGGGCTCAGAAAACGATACCCCAAAGTATGGGGCTTTGGTGTACTGAGTGCTCTGAACTAAAGAACTAAAGAGGCCTCTGAAGCAGCCTCAGGAGCGGAGTCTTTCTCTGACCTTCTCCTGCCCTCCTCTCTCTCACTGCTCTCTCTCTCTCAAAGCCAGTCATAGAAACCAGAATTCCTCTTCTCTAAGGCAGGTCACAGAAACTAGAACTTCTCTCCCTGAAAGCAAACCATAATACCTGCAAAGCTCTCTCTTTCGCTTCTCCCTTGAAGATCTCATTCCAGAGGGGGCCTGCTCCTTACCTGGGAGGAAGGAATGCTGCACAGAGAGGCCGAGAAGAATCCGAACAGCTGGCTTTGCTGGATTTCGCTCCCTCTCCCCTGGTCTGCTAACACTAGATCGTGCCCTCGTGTCCAATCCCATTTCTACACAGCTGTCTGCTCTTCATCAAACCTAAGCATAAAAACAGTTTTCCCTGGGTCTTTGGGTCTTCATTTCTGAAGGCTCCTGTGTCACATAAAACTTTGATTAAATAAAATTGGTATACTTTTATGTTGTTAAAAAAAAAAAAAAGAAAGAAAATGCATTTAATACACCTAACCAACAAACAGCTTAGCCTAGCCTTTCTTAAACATGCTCAGAACACTTACATTAGCCTACATTTGGGCAAAATCATCTAACACAAAATGTATTTTATAATAAAGTGCTGACTATCTTATGTAACTTATGATTATTGTACTGAAAGTGAAAAACAGAATGGTTGTAAGAATAATTGAAGTTTGGTTTTCTACTAAATGTGTATCACTTTCATACCATTGTAAAGTTAAAAAAAAGTCACAAGTTAAACGATCATAAATCAGGACCTTTTGTATACACATCCCTTCATGAGCTGCTTATAACTTTCCCAGCTCACATCCTGCTGCTTGTATACGCCCCACCACACAGTCGTTTCACACCACCAGCTCAAACTGTTAAACCTTTACACTTTCTTCCCCCTTCCTAGCATGGTCCTCTCTGTTCCTTCCCTCGTATCTTCAGGATATTTGCCTTCCACATCTCAGGTTTCAGTTACGCTATACAGAATTACTCTTTCCTCTGTTCTGCCAACGTAGGAGCACTTAATACATTGTACTCCAATTGATCGGCATCTCTGAATCTTCCATGAGGCTAAGTTCCATCAGGACAGAAATGCCCTACTCGTGGTTTTAACCCCAGCATCCAGTACAGTGCCAAGCACTTACCACTGCTCTCACTAGATGTGTGTCTCTATTCCTGGTTCTCTATTTTTTTAATTAATTTCTTGATTGGCTGGGCTCCATTTTATGATAGCTTAGTGTTTTTTTCTTTTTTTAAAAAGACCTCTTAAATATTCCCTAAATCCTTTATATTTGAACAGTAACATGGGTGAATATAATATTTTGTCTAAGAATGTGGAAGGCATCCCAGGACTAAATGTTTCTGTAAAAATCTGTTGCAAGCAGACTGAATTTTCCCCTTTTTAAGTAACTTGCTTTTTCTTTTTGATGTCTAAAGAATTCTTTTTTGTTCTTGTTAAAACCTTGGGGCTCGATAACAAACAGGCTTTTTTCAATGTTGATAATTCAGTATCAATTTTTTCCTATTAGATGTGGGTACTTCCTCGTTAAAAAAATTTTCCATTATTACATCTCCGAATACTTTTTCTCACCATCTGTTCTCTACTTTGGAGATGCCAGTCGTTTTGTCAATCATCCATGTCTATCGGCCTCTTCCTAACTGCTTTCATCTCCATCTTGCTTCGCGTTCACTGCAATCTTATGCCTTTCTTCTATCACAGTAATTTGAATTTTAACTCTGTGTCTTCTGCTCCTTATTCTATAAATATATTTATTAGATTTTAAATGCTTTTTTACATCTGAGTGAGTTTCCTTGATCTTGCACTTGCTTTTTTATTTCATTCTGTTGTTTTATATTCTTGTCTTTAAACTTCCATTTTATTGTATTTGTATTTGTATAAAATTCTTTCCATAGCAAGACTCACTCACAGGGAAATAGTTTCTGTTACTGAAATTATGATTTCTTACAGATGATTTCCTCATCTATCTCTCACATGAATGTCTCTCACTCTCTTTCTGTCTCTGTCTGTATCTTTGTCTTTCTCTGAGGTACATTTGCAGTGTTTTATGCCATTTCTTTTCATCTTGCACATGTTCGAGATAGGCAATGTTGTACAGACATTCTTTGCTCTAATATACTGTGTTTTGTAATCATTTTCATTTCTTTATACAGTCTTTCATAAAGGCCATGCCAGAAGATTTAACCCTGCTGATGTCTGCAAGAAGAAAATAATAAATACTTCTAAACAGGACACTGTGCTAAATACTTTAAGTTGGTTTACTATAATTTATTTATAGTGGGCACTAAGATGAGGGGTTAGGAGAATAGGCTCCGAGACAAACTGTGTAGGTTTAAACCTGTGTATCTTTGGCTAATACATTGTTTAATCTCCCTAAGCCTCAGTTTCCCATTCTATAAAATAAGACCAATGAAAACACATAATCTCATTAATGGGGGAGTAAATGAAACAAAGTATGAAAAACAGACATGAGGCACTGAGTGTTTGTCAAATGAATGAATGAATTATATTCTCCAAATAAAACTTTTAAACATCACAATATATTTTCAGTTTTAGTTTGAATAAGTTGATTCTAAATTTGGCTAAATTTGTGAATCAGTGCCTTTATCATTTTTTGATACAAGTGCAGTTGTCTCGTGCAAAGATGTAAGTTTTAAATGGCAGCAATTTTTTAGCTTGATGCCACTGAGAAATTGAAAGAGGATGCTTGCCATCTAGTGGAAACCTGTTAAATTCCAGGGGGTCTTCTGAGTTCTGGCAAATTCTTGGATTAAAGTAAGTTGTTCATTTTGTATTATCTTTGTTAGAAACTTCCTTCACATACCTTTTTGTGCACATTTATAGGGGGAAATGCTCTGTGGTAGAGCAAAATAAGAATAACAATAACAATAATCAGCCTGAATTATCCTCTGATCAAACGGGATCTGCTTTATAAGAAAAAATATATATCAAGAATATTCAACTGTGGCTTGAAAGAAAATTCCAGAAAATAATTAACAATAAAAAAGACACACATTTGTTTAAGCAGATGTCAGAATTTGTTCCACAGTGCCCATGTGGTAGGGCCAAAAATATAAATAGGCTCATACTCCCAGGTTTCTTTTTGATTTTGAGGCCCAGTTTCTTTGTTTCTATAAGTAACCTCCTTTCCTTTTCCCTGCATTTATCTTTTTATAGATAAAAGTCCAATCAGAAAGTTGTAACATATTTCAATCATAATATGGGTGAATATGATATTTTGTCTAAGAACATGGTAGGCATCCCTATTTCTTCCAGGACTAAATGTTTCTGTAAAAATCTGATGCAAACAGACTGAATTTTTCCCTTTTTAAGTAACTTGCTTTTTTGCTTGATGTCTAAAGAATTCTTTTTTGTTGTTGTTAAAACCTTGAAGCTCACTAACAAAAAGGGCATTTTTTAATGTTGATAATTCAGGCAAAACCATTTCCTTTTACCATCAAAAAATACCCTAAACAATGTTCTTTTTTCTTAACAGATTATAATGTTTAAGAAGCATTTCTAAGTTTGAGTTTAATATTATTCCTTTAAATACCATAGAGATAAAACCCTGAAGTAGCCAAGTCTTATGAAACTACTCCATATCTCAAGAAACAAATTACATAGGCAGGGTCATGATCTATGGCAATGATGTACAGTTCTTGGGTCAAAAAGATTACTAATCTACATGGTGAATAAGTTCCCCTTTCTAAAAAGAAGGAAGCTTGACAAAGTTATGGGTGATAATTCTTAAAAGAGGCAAGTAAGTGGATTCCATAAAGTTACTTGAAAGGTTAATGGTTTTAAAATATAATGAGGCAAGAGGTAAGGTTAGGAAGGAAAAAATGTGCTAGTGAGACTAGGAAGAAATGGATCTGTGCAAAGGATGTAGTAGACAATAGTTGCCTAGACCTCTTGTCTTTCAAGACAACTTTTAAGTGAGGCTATTTTTGACCTTCATTTATATACTGAGCTGATCCATCCATAAACCAAGCTTGAGTTTTTTTCTTTATCCTTCAGGTAGAATCCTCCATAGAACCAAAGGCATGAGCTGAGAGAAAGACACTGATAAAACAGTGATAGGTGCCATGATGGTCTATGATACGTACTCATGAAACTCTTTTGCACAATCTGATTATGCTTGTACTTGTTCCCAAATGTACCACCTTCATTTTGTGATGTACTGTTGCTGGGCTTGTCTGGCCTGATTATTTGGTGAGTCTGACAGGACCAGCTCATGATAAGAATTTCTATATACATAATCACCTGATGCTCCATGCCTAGGCATCTTTTCTTTACCAGGGCTCAGGAGCACATCAAAAGCCATATAATTCTCCACTGAAAATGGCATTGCCTTGCTCCACCCTGAACAAAACATTGTGCACTGGGATATGCTGATTAAGTAAAGCCTGCGTAACCTATTACATTCCTAGGGCCAGAGGTGAAGCACCATTTTTAACCATCTAGGACTGAGGGTGGGAAAAGACTGGATTCCAGAAACAAAATCAGATATTATTGCCAATAGGAGGATGAAGGGATGCTAGGGAGGCAATCAGCAAATGATTACTATAGATAGTCACATTTACTATTGACCAAATGAACTGCCAATCAAAATCCCGATGTTTTTTTCACAAAGGAAATAAGGCTACGACTTCTAAGTCTCTTTCTGGAAAAAAGATTAAATTGTCTACCTTCTCTTCAGTTTACTGTTGGTGGGGGTGGAAAACACAGATACATTGACCTAGAGCCCTAATTAAGAACTTAAGAATAAAAAAACCTCAATAAATGAAGGCATAAATGGTGTTCGTCAGTTGGAAGCAACGTTGTTAACAGGTCAGTTCTCCCTAAGTTGATCTATAGATTGAATGCAATCAAGATAATAAATATACCAAATCACTCCCGAAAGTCTTATCATGTTCATTTCTAATCTTTCTTTTTTTTCCTCTTCTCTTTCCTTTTCTCCCATCCTGTATTAGTCTGCTTGGCTGCCATAACAAACTACCATAAACTGGGTAGTGTAAACAATAGAAATTTATTTCTCACTATTTTGGAGGGTAGATGCCCCATATCATGGTGTAGGCCAATTCAGTTCTGGGTAAGGGATCTCTGCCTGGCTTGTACAGGTCCACTTTCTTGCTGCATCCTCCTACAGCCTTTCCTCTGTGGCATGCAGGAAGAGAGAGAAAGAGATCTCTTTCTCTTCTTTTTTTTTTTTTTTTTTTTTGAGACAGAGTCACACTTTGTTGCCCTGGCTAGAGTGAGTGCTGTGGCGTCAGCCTAGCTCACAGCAACCTCAAACTCCTGGGCTCAAGCGATCCTCCTGCCTCAGGCTCCCGAGTAGCTGGGATTACAGGCATGCGCCACCGTGCCCGGCTAATTTTTTCTATATATTTTTAGCTATCCAATTAATTTCTTTCTATTTTTGGTAGAGACGGGGTCTCGCTCTTGCTCAGGCTGGTCTGGAACTCCTGAGCTCAAACAATCCGCCCGCCTCGGCCTCCCAGAGTGCTGGGATTATAGGCGTGAGCCACCGCGCCCGGCCTCTTTCTCTTCTTAAAAGACCACCAATCCTATTAAGACCACACACTTATGACCTCATGGAACCTTAATTACCTCCTTAAAGGCCCCGTCTCCAAATACAGTAATATAGGGGGTTACAGCTTCAACATAGAATTTGAAAGGGACACAATTCAGTCTATTATAACATTCTGCCCCCACCTCAAAAATTAATGTTCTTCTTGCTTGCAAAATACATTCATTCTTTCCCAAAAGCCACCAAAGTTTTAATTCATCCCATAGTCAACTTTAAAGTCTAAGGCCCAAAGTCTTGCCTAAATATCATCTAAATCAGGTATAGCGAGACTCATCCTGAAACAAAATTCCTCTCCAGCTGCAAAATTGTGAAACCAGACAAGTTATGAGCTTCCAAAATACAATATTGGGACAGACATTGGATAGATATTCTCACTCCAAATGAGAAATTTGGAAAGAAAAAAAAAGGTAATAGGTCTCAAGCAACTCCAAAACCTAGCAAAGCATATTCCATTAGATCTTAAGGCTCAGGAATCATCCTCTTTGGCTCGACGCTCTGTCCTCCAAGTCCACTGGGGCAGTGGCAGCGAACCCTCAGCTCTGAACATCAGCCCTGTCCCCTCAGCTATCTGAGGGTGATAGTTATCTGAGGGTGATAGCCCTGTCCCCTCAGCTGAGGGTGTCCCCTAAGCAAAAGCACTACCCACACAGCTCTCTGTGGCAGCCACCCGGCCAGCAAAATCTGAGGAGTCCCCAACCTCTAAAACCAAGAAGGAAGCAGCCACTTGGGCCTGTGGTGGGAGTGGCAGCCCTAATGATCTCTGAATTGCCTTCCAGGTCATTCTTCCCTTTTCTTGAAGGATAAAGCATGTTGGTAGCCAAATTGTTCCACAGTTGCATCTTGCAGAATCCCAGAAGTCTATTAGTCTTACTTTATTCTGTCCCACTTCTTCTGGCCCCTTTAGTTCAAACTGGCAATGTCCTGCTAGTATAATTCCATCTTCATTCCTGGCTTCTGCTGAGATGGCTGATTAAATCCTTGAGTTGCACCCATGATCTCATTATCAAACAGTTGTTCAGCCTCACACTTTGTGTTCTCTTAGAGCAGGCTTCCTCATTTTTTTCTATATGAGAATTTTCCAAACCTTCAAGTTTTGGTTCCTTTTTGTTTCACAATTTCTTCAACTTCTCTCTCTCCTCTTGCATCTTACTATAAATGATAATGAGAAACCAAGACACTCCATCAATACTTCACTTAGATATCTCCTCAGCTAAATACCCAATTTCATTGCTCACAAGTTCTGTCTTCCAGAAAATACTAGAATACAATTCATCCAAGTTCTTTGTCTCTTTATAGCAATAATCGCCTTTCCTGTAATTTCCAATAACATGTTCCTCATTTCCACCTGAGGACTTGCCAGAATGGTCTTCAACATACATGCTTCTACCAACATTCTGTTCATGATGATATATGTATTCTCTACAGTGACAGAGGCCTTCTCTATAGTTCTCCTCTTTTCCTTCTGAACCCTCACCAGACTCCACATCTCTACCAATAGTACCTTTAAGGGCAATGTTCAGCTTTTTCTAGTATGTACCTCAAAACTCCTCAAGCCTCTACCATCACCTAGTAAAGCCACTTCCACATTCTTAGGTATGTTTATGGCAGCGTCCGACTTCACAGTACCAAAATGTGTATTAGTCTGCTCAGGATGCCATAACAAAATACCGTAGAAGACGGACGGCTTAAATAACAGACATTTATTTTCTCACAGTTCTGGAGGCCAGACCAAGGTGCTGGCCAATTTGATTCGTGGGAAGGTTCTCTGTCTGTCTTGTAGAGGTCTACTTTCTTGCTGCATCCTCTTCCTAGCTTACAGACAGTTGCCTTTTTGCTGTGTCCTCCCATGGACTTCCCTCTGTGGTACGTGGAGATAGAGAGAACACTGGTGTCTCTCCCTCTTCTTGTAAGGACACCAGTGCTATCAGATTAGGAACCCATCTTTAGTACTTCACTTAGCCTTAATTACCTCCTTACAGGTCCTATCTCCAAATTCAGTCACATTGGGGACTGTGAGAAAACAAAGATCTTTATTAGATTATAAAGTACCAGACACCTAAATTTAGCCACTGGGTCTGTGGTACTTTATTATAGCAGTACAAATAGATTAATACAGGGCTTGAACACATGAATAGGGGATGGGGGGGAGACCCGATTCAGTCTGTAACCCATTCCCTTTCCTTCTCTTCTCTTCCTAAAGAATCTAGTCCTTAAGCTATTAGATGGAGCAGAGCCCCTAGAGCAGGCTATCAGATATTGAGCAGAGTACGGATAGTCATACAGGAGCACTGTCTGACATGGGGACTCAGAGTCAAGCGGAGTGAAGAGAGCATTCCCATAAGGGACAGAATGGTAATAAGTGTCAAAGCACTGGGATAATAAGAAGCATATTTATATAGAGGAGTTGCCCAACATAGACATCAATACAGCCCTGTGACCATACAAAGAATCTAAGAGAAGATTCTGACACTTAGAAGCTCTTAGGTTATGTATGTGGAGCTTGAGCTGGGAATTTGAATTCCTGAGCTCTTGCTTTTCTTTCATCACATTGTTTAGTGGCATTAGGAGCAATCAACCAATGTCATTATATTCCTTAGTTTTCCGTAAATGTTCAAAAGTATCTTATACAGAGTCACTAAGTTCGCTGCTTCTTATAAGTGGTTGACTCAGAGTCTCCAATGCAAACATTTTGTATATCTCCATAAACAGTTCATACCATGGACTATCAATGCTGTAAATGCATTATACATATTATATATTATATATACATATTATATACATATATATTAAGTATTAAATATTATACATTGGATATAGATATTATACATTAGAGTCCTTAACATTTTAAAGTCTAATCAAATTAGAGAACCAATTCCAGAAACCCCAAAACCAATTAAAGAAATTCATCCTTAAAATTCTGTTCCTCAAGAACCATTCTGTTTTGAGAGTCCCCAGCTAACCTGGGATTTCAGTACCAAAGCAGCTAGCAACCCTGCCCTAACAGGAAATGAAGGGGAGCTGGACATAAATGTTTATAGTGTGGCTTTCATGGGATATTTCTTTTGCCTAGTGGACAGCCTAATTCCTAATTGTCCAACCCATGACCAGGAGGTCCCTCACACAAAAAACTCATTTGCAGTAATAGATGTCCTTGTGGATCTTGTCTGACCTATGTCCAGTATATGCCTGCCTGAGTCTGGCTCTGGGATCCCAAATTTGTGTTTGGTACTATGTCCTTCAGTCTGAATTTGTTTCCTTATGATTAGATTAAGGCTATGCAACTTTGCATGCATAGGCACACCCAGAAATAATTCTTTCCCAGCTATCTGAGTATTCTTTAATCCAATCAAGTTGACACCTAAAATTAAGCATCACAGAACCCAAAAAGAATAAGAAGAGTGTCTATACAGAGGAGCTGCCTAGCATGGGATGTCAGGGCCAGAGTGAAGAGGGTGTCTACACAGGGTGAAGGGAAACCAGCAGTGGGTGGTGGAGCCTAAGTGTGGCGAGTACGGCATCTGTACAAGGAAGGAGGCAGTAGTGGCAACAGCAGGGTGGTTATATACAGGGTTATTGATCACATAAGTAAATGCATTAAATTAATGGAACCCAAGTGTGTCACTGATGGAAAAGAGGGTTACAAATATCAAGAGAAAGAAAACTAGAATGAACCTTGTGTTATGAATAAAAATGAAAGGCGGGAGGTAAATTCATGGATTTCAATATAGACATTAATATAGAGATATAAAATTAAAGAGAGAGATAGAGTAAGTATAATTGTGCGTTTGGCCACAGAAAGGACCTGGGAGCAGTGACACCCAGCAATAAGCATACCTAGTCCCTGGATCTTGGTTTTTAAATACCATTCTCCTTGGAAAAATGGTTGATTCCGAAGGTAGGTCAAGGAAAGCATAAGGTGAGTCTGGAACTTTTTTTTTTTTTGTCCCAGAAAGCAAGGAAATGCTCTCATAATGGTATAGCAGGGTAAAATGACACCAAAGCCAGCTTGAAAAGACTCTCACTAACAAATGTGGAACAATCTAAGAATCAAAATAATAATGATAGAATTGGACTACAATCTATTGAATAAAATTGGGAAGCAAGAATTATTTACATAAATTAGTAACTGAACAAGTTAAAAGTTTGATAAGCAACACTGGATACTGCACGATTTCAAAGTATCACCCCACAAAATATGTCTTTTGGGGGTCTCACTATGTTGCCCAGGTTGTTCTCAAACTCCTGGTCTCAAACAGTCCTCTCATCTTGGCCTCACTAAACACTTAGATTACAGATGTGATTACATCATGCCTGGTTGGCCTTTCTATTTATTTATTTAGCAAGATAGAATCTTGCTTTGTCATCCAGGCTGAAGTGCAGTGGCCCAATTACTGCTGGCTGCTACCTTGAATTCTCGAGCTCAAGCAATTCTTCCAACTCACCCTTCAAAGTCCCTGGGACTACAGGCATGAGCCACTGCACTCAACTTAACATTTTCATTACAAAGAGGAGAAGAGTAACACTACATTGAGGAATTCTAGTTGTTACTACCTTAATCAAGTGATCAAAGTAAATGTCAGTTAAGGGAACATATAGACATCATGTGACACTTGATAGGATATAGTGAGGAAAAACATGGAATTACTTTTGTGATATTCGTGCCAAAGTTGCATAGCCTGAATCTGATTATGAGGAAACAAATCCAAACTGACAGACATAGCACCAAAAGACAGGCCTGTAAATCTTCAAAAGTGGCAAGGCCATGTGAGTCAAGGAAAAACTGAAAAAGAGATGACAGCTACATACACCACATGATTGTGAAGCAGAGAGATTCTTTGCTGTAAATGGTATTTTTGAGAAAATTGGCAAATTTGATTGGGGTCTGGAGATGAAAGGGGAGTAATGTATCAATGTAAATTTCCTGATTTTCATGGTATTTTGCAGTTATGTAGGAGAATGTCCTTATATGTAGGAAATATAAACTCAAGTATTAGGGGATGAACCATTCAAAGAGTTGTTTTAAAATAAGGTTTAGTGCTGTACTTGCAACTTTTCTATAAACTTGAGATTATTTTAAAATAAAAAGAGTGGGAGCTCCAGGGGAGCCCAGATAAGCAAGTTTGAATCAAAGCAAACAAAACAAACTAAATTACTTTACTATAATTAAATAACAGAAATTTTCTTTTTTTTGCTTTCCAGTTTTTTGCATTTGTTTGTGATAAATCATCCCATATTCTGCCAAGAATATTGATGTACCTTGAGAACATTTAAGTGTATTAAAGCAATAATGCAAATGAAAGAAAAAATTAATATTCAGCTTCTGGGAATCAAAATAGGATTTTGAAGCAAGCATTGAAAGCGAGGCTTAATATTTTCTAAATTGATTTACTCCCAAGAACATATCAGGACAAAGCCTAGAGGACTTAGAGCACAGGGCAGAGAGGATGCACTCCTTTCGACTAAAATGGCTAGGACATGGCCTGAGGCTTGCTACATAGGACATAGAATAACAGTTCTCAAAATGTGGTCCAGAGACCCACTGTGGATCCCCAAAACTATTTTCATAATATATTCTCATTCTCTCATAAATAGAGAGTGGAGTTTTCCAGGGGCTACATGATGTGTGAAATTGCAATAAATTGAATGCAGAAGTAAGTATGAGCTTCTATTAAGCTATCTTCTCCTTAGCCAGATTATCAAAGGGAATTACAAAAATATAAAATAATGCCACTCTTCTCATTAATTTTATTTTATTCTGAAAAATAAATTTATATTTCATAAAATATTCATATAACATTTATTATAAGTAACAAACAAATAAAATTAAAAGTTTTGTTTTTATTTCTAATATGACAAATATTAATAAATATAATTTTTAAAGCATAAAGGGGTCATGAAACCAAGAGGTTTGAGAATCGCTAATATAGAAGTAGAAAGTTACAGAAGGAAAAAAAAGACAAACTTAGAATCAAGAAACCAGATACTTGGATTCTCGTATCTCTATCTCTCCCTATGTCCCTGTACTTCTGTCCAAACCTTGAGTGAGTTTAGAAACATCCAGACTGTATGGTAAACTCAAGAATATTGAGACTAACATATATCAGAATGCTAACTCAAGAATTTTCACATATTTTGTACCATGGACCACCTCTGGAAGTCTAATAAGACTTGTGGACCCTAAGAATGTGTTTAAATTCATAAATAAAATACACAGAATTCCAAAAAAAAATATGTTGAGATACATTTCTATCCATATGCCCAAAAGAAGTCCTGCACATGACCACTTCCAACATGGTACAAGGGAATGGTGCAACAGCAACTGCAGGCAGCTGTGGATGAATAAGCCTGGAGCAGCACCCCTGGTTCCCTATAGCAGTCCTTTTTATGCGTGGGATCCACATACGCCCCAGTGAATGGATACAGAAATCTGAGAGACTTGGGATAGAAAAAAAGAGGCCATAGGGTGGGGCTACTTCAAGACACCCAAAATAGCTTGGACCATGTACTCTAGTGGCAGATTTTAGCACATCACCCTGGCGAAGGATGTTAACAATGTGGGGAAATATGCATGTATGGAGACAGGGGGATATATGGGAAATCTCTTGTACCTTCCTCTCAATTTTCCTGTTAACCTAAAGCTGCTCTAAACTATCTTAAGTCTATTTTTTAAAATGCTCAGCTTTGTTCCTGTTGCTCATCCCTGAGTCTATCTAGACATTTAGACTCACACGACCAGAATAGATCTCATGTGGAACAAATTTACTCAAAAGGATGCAAGGACAGGAAGCACAGCATGTCAATAGGGCAACATTAGGCATTTTCCTTATGTAGGAATCCTCAAAGGAATCCACCAGCCCAGAGGCTTGTCTTCACCAACCACTGCCACGTTAACAGCTCACGTGAAGGAGAACAAGACCATATGGGCATGTGCAACAGTCATCCTGTGTTAGAAGACCCTTGTTCCCAGATAGGAACCAATATTTGTGGGCATAGCTTCCAGGTTCCCAGAAAAGACACATAAAGGTATTTAGGAAAGCCCAGTTTTGGCTTCATACCAGGAATTTATAGTTCTTCACAAACTTCCTAGTCCACATAAATTCACCAATTAGGTCATTTTTACTATAAACACATTGCTAATTACAAAGTTGACATTCTACATTTTTCAGGTTTCCAGGGAAATATAATTAGAAAGTTAACCCAAGTTCAAATTTGTCCACATCAAAAAAAAAAACAAAACAAAAACAACAACAAAAAAAACCCTCACATCAAGACCAAAAACTAAGACTCCTATGTATTTCAGTGTGGGAATCTGAGAGAAATCATACTTGCTATAAGATGGATGGGAATTTTCTGAGACAAGCATTTCAACTTTGCTTCATGAAACAGAGATTGCCTGAAAAGGAGTTAGAAGATATATATATACTTCACTGCTGTCTGTTTCTAAAGTCAGGGATATGGTGTCTCCATGAAGGCAAAGTGTAGAGTTGGGATGAAAACAGGAGAAATGGTTGAAAATCTGTATTTTTTTAAACAAGTTTTACTTTTTGAGGGAAACCAGACCCAGATCCACAACAACAAACGCAGAACAAAACTGCCTTTGATCTTAAGATGGCAGCAGGCAACAGGCAAGACCAGAATAAAAGGCTCCCAGTGCAGACACCCACTAAACCACAAGGTGGCATCAGAGCTAAGCTGCAGGACAGCCCTAGTTGGAACCTCCTTAAGAGTGGCAAAGCCATCACTTAAGGTATTTTGGGTTTTGTTTGTTAACAAGTAAAGGCTATTCACTGGCAAAGAATACGTTTGAAAAGAGACACTGGAACATTCTAAAACAAATGATAAAGACCACGCAGTATGGTCTAGCTAGGAAGATGGCATGTGATGAGCAGACAACTGAAGGGACCCAAGAGTTAAGCAGATATCTGTTTAAATTGGACATCGGGGCTGTTGGGTGGCAGGTGTGAGCCTTCAATATAAAGCACAAGGTGTGAAAAGTGATCCAGAAATTAGATGAATTGACATAACAATCAGAAATAAGAGCAAAGACACTATCAAGTCTATGCATTATCTGGAAGGACTCCAGGCTTCACCCCAGGTGGTTTGTTCAAGACACCCAGGTAAAAAACATATGAAAAAATGTTCAACATCTCTAATCATCAGGAAAATGCAAATCAAAACCACAATGAGATATCACTTATCTCCAGTGAGATTGGTCTTTATCAAAAAGACCCAAAACAACAAATGTTGGCGTGGATGCGGAGAGGTAGGAATACTCATGCACTGCCGGTGGGACCGCAAATTAGTGCACCCTCTGTGGAAAGCAATATGGAGATACCTTAATGAGATACAAGTAGAACTACCATATGACCCAGCAATCCCGTTACTGGGCATCTACCCAAAAGAGCAAAAGTCGCTCTATGAAAAAGACACCTGCACTTGAATGTTCATAGCAGCACAATTCACAATTGCAAAGATGTGGGAACAACCCAAGTGTCCATCAATACATGAGTGGATTAATAAACTGTGGTATATGTATATCATGGAGTACTATTCAGCTTTAAGAAACAATGGTGATATAGCACCTCTTATATACTCCTGGAAAGCGCTGGAACACATTCTACTAAGCGAGGTATCCCAAGAATGGAAAGACAAGCACCACATGTACTCACCATCAAATTGGTATTAACTGATCAACACATAAGTGCACATATAAGAATAATATCTATTGGATGTTGGGCAGGGGGAAGGGGGAGGGGGGAGAAGGGAGGAGGGGATGGGTATATGCATACACAAAGAGTGCAATGTGCACCACCTGAAGTATGGATATATTTGAAACTCAGACTTAGAGGGGGAGGGGGGGGCAAGGGCAACACACATAACCTAAACATCTGTACTCCCATATTATGCTGAAATAAAAAAAAAATAAAAGAGGCCCAGGTATTCCCAAGCCAAATGTTTTGTTGTTGTTGTTGTTGTTTTCTTTTGAGACAGGGTCTCACTCTGTTGCCCAGGCTGGAGTGCAGTAGTGCGTTTATAGCTTACCGTAACCTAGAGCCCCTGGCCTCAAGCAATCCTTCCACCTCGGCCTCCCAACATGCTGGGATTACAGGCATGAGCCACCATGTCCAGACTTCAGACCAACTATTAGATTAGATATATTCTGTTCTCTTGACTCTTAATAAATACCATTGCAAACAGTGCAGTTCTGTCACTCGCTATGGACATAGATAAGTTAGCAAGAAAGAAACCAAATCAGTGTTGTCATCTCATTCCTTCATCCTCAATATTATATGTCCTAGCAATCATCTCAGTGTGAAGAAGAGGTAGAGGCAGCATGACCAGAGTGACATTTAGGGCATTTCCTCCAAGATTGGGAAGAGGCTGAAATACTGTAATTGGCACAATTAGGCCAATGTGGTTTCAAAATAGCCACATCTTAGAGAAAGAGATATTACATATTATAGTTGAGAGCAGGAACTGGGAAAATCAAACCATTTCCTATTGACTTCATAATACTTTGAGATTCTTTAATAAAAGAGTTCCATTTCTAATCTTTGAATTCAAGCTGGTTTTAGTGTGGTTTCTGTCAGTATGAACTGACATGAGAGAATTCAATAAACTTTATAAAGTCACATCATATAAATCATAGATGCCCCACCTCACTTCACTGTCAGCTATATCTAAAATATTAGTTATAATAGGCATTATAGACATAGCTACCATCAGGCCTCCCATATCACCCCAACCTCACCCTATATCCAGCTGAACAATCTATATTAATAACCATTTCCTAAACTTTCAAGTCTCTTCGAAATGGCACATGTCTTTGAATACTGATAATCTAATATTTCATGTGGCTATCTCCAAACCTTCCAGTCACTTATTTGCTTAAGTCACACTGTCTTCAAACTCCTCAAGACATCTTGTTTCTTTTTTTTTTTTTTTTTTTT
>CAUYSK010114393.1:0-16159 GCA_963575035.1 Avahi laniger
ACTCTGGACATGATCTGGGCCTCTGCTTATTGAAGAGTTGACTCCTCAGCAAATTTCATATCACTGGAGATAATCATCAGAAATATATTTAGATTAGCTTTATATTCTGTATGTTACATAGAGTGTGACAGATGTCACACATTTCATGTATCACTGCATGTGACATGCATGTGATGAAATTTCATGTATTACTGAAATTGGCCAATTTTACGTGACAAAATATCATGCACTACTTTGACTTGTTTTGACTCGTTGCTAAATTGAATAATCATATGGTATTCGAAGCAAGTCACAGAGAAGGTAAAATTACTAAATAACTAGTTTTAGTTCAAAGATAATTTATTTGATCCATTTATCCTCAAAATAGCTACTTCTAGGATTTATTGTTCTGGAAAGATTCAATAAATAGAAATATCCAGTAAATGTCTCACGCGGGGCTTTCGTCAGATCAGAATGTTTCACCAGTGTGGTGGGACATTTCACTGAATTTCAAAATGTTTTTAATTTCCTTGATTTAAACGTCAGGAGCTTTTGGTTTATCTCTTTGTATTTAATGAATCACGAAACAAACATAGTTATCAGATGGGTCTATGGTAGTTGGAAAGAGTACTTTTATTTATAAACCCTCACACTGACTCATTTGCAAAAGGGTGGAGACGTTCAAGGTGACCACTGTGAGAGGTTGGATTTATTATTAAGTTCTGCCTTTTCCTTGCCATCCATCATATTCTTTATCTCATTGCAGGATATCAGGGCTGGGAAAGACCTTTCAGGTCCCTTGCTCTTACTTCTCCTGCATTTTCATTTCACAAATAAGGAAACAACACAGAGAGGCTTTGTGAGTTTCCTTAGGACAAACCACTGTTAGAGACAGAGCTGCAACTAGAATCCAAACCCTAGAGTTCCGGTATCATCTGGCCTCTGCCTGTCATGTTGACTTTAAGTTTCTCCTGCTTTTATCCTTTCTTTCTTCACTCTGGCCATGGAGGCCTTCTTGCTTTTCAAACACATCCAGCTTTCTCTTGCCTTGGGGAGGATAACACTTACATTTTTTTTTTTTTCTATCTCCAATGTTCTGTTCCAGGTGTTTGCATGATTTCTGACTATTTTACCAGATATTAATACCAGCCCTATCCAACTCTATCCCTTTCCTTCTTCAGTTCTTTGCTTTGTATTATCAGAAACTTGCAATGTTTAATTGTTTACTTGTTTATTGTTTATTTCTACCACTAAAATGTAACTCCACAAGCACAGAGAATCTTCTTGGTCTTTCTTCATAATCCCTCCAGCTTTTAGAACAGAACCTGGCATAATGTAAATGCTTAGTTATTTATTATTGAATGAATGAGTGAGTTAATGAATCCCATTCCTACTGTCTAGGGCACAGTGGTCAAGTGCATAGGTTTTGGTTTAAGATGGAACTGATAGCTTTGGCACTTCTGAGTGCATCCTTGGGTAGGTAATTTAACCATTCTAAGCTGCAACTTTCTTAGCTGCAAAATAGACGTAAAATGTGTACCTCCCTTGAAGGTTTGTGAGGATTAAAATGACATGATGCCTATAAACTATTTTCCCCAAGGCCTGTGATATAATGAGTATTTAATTAAACTTTAGTCACTAATATTATTCTGTCAGTCATCCTTGGGTTATCTGCAGAGAAAACTGTATGAGTGAAAGCTCACTGATCATAAGCAACAGAACCTGACCCTAGCTGTGTGAAACACTCACAGAATTAAGGAAAATCTAAGAACCAAGCTCAAAAAGAATGGGAATTAGGATGAAGTCATGGTCTAGGTTCCAGGAACTTTAGGGCACTGCCATTGGGAGCATCCTCTCCTATTGTTTTCTTTCCTCTTATGGTAACCGTCAAGATTCAGATTCTGGAGACATGAACTGATCAAGCTTGGTTAGAAGTGGATGAGCAGCTTGATTGATAATCCAATTGAGACAGCATCAGATGACACTGTGTGGGTCCCCAAGCCAAATCACCAACTCATGTTAGAGAATATTCCTGAGTGAAGAGCCCCATTAAGTCAACAGCTGTCTCAGTAAACAGTATTTGACATCTGCATTTTGGGAGAGCAATTGAGGATTTCTTTTCCTTGCAGAGCAGCAAGCCATGAAAATGGCCCAGCTTATTTGGCATCTAGCTCACATCCCCAGAGCTGTGTCGGCAAGCAGCCTCCTTAACGATCTTTTTTTGCATAACACTGAACTATGCAGGACAAGAGTTCCCTTAAATCAATACTCAAGCACATTTAATATCCAACTACCTGACAAACTGAATAACTCATGAAAAAGTTGTCAAATATATGTTTCCAACTTGGTACTGCTTTAAAGAATCAAGCAGTAGTTTTTGTTTGTGTCTTCCCTTTTCAACAATTTGACTGTCAGTTGTTTTGTAGGGGAGAAGCTCTTGGTAATTGGATTGTTTTGTGGTTAATATTTATTGAGCATTGTAGTGGAAATTTGTCATCAGTTTTGACTGCTCAGCATCTAAACCTTTTTCTTATGTTTAGAAAACTCCTCACTCTATGATTCAGGGTGTCACAGCCTTTCTTCTATTACAGAAGCTGAAAGTGTTGGATTGCTTGCTTTTCCCAGGCTACTAGAATAAGGTGGACATATGGCTTATAGTCTGCCACTTGGTTGTACCTATTCTAGACTTGAACTGTGGACCAATGACATGAAAAGGCTGGGACCTGGAGAAACCATCTTGGACAGGATTCGCAGTAAGATAAGATTCCTGCAGCAGTACCGTCGGCACCGAGTGTTCACAACAAGACAACTTGTTGATGCAAGGTGCCATGGCCAGTGCTTGGGGATGGTGGCAGAAGTGATGTTCTCAGCATATCATTCTGTGACTGGATTTGGGGCAATATACCTGACCTTGAGTCCCTGGCAGGTTTTGAATCTTCCTAGTGACTCAACTAATAACCTTTGAGTAGATTCTTTGCTTAAATCAACCAGGATTGGTTTCCGTTGCTTACAACGTAGAATCCTGACTGTTACAAGGTGTTTTTACATACCTTTTCTTAGTTAATCTTTACTATATCCTAGTGACTTTTGTTCATTCTGTCATTCATTCATTTAATCATTAATTAGTTTATTATTTACTTAATTCATTCAAAAGATATTTGTTGAAAATCTGGTCCTTTCCAGGTTCTGTCCTCTTGGCTCGGCTGGTGTGGTTGACAAGGCAGGAGTGGTCACTGCCCTCGTGGAACTTTGTTGTTGTTGGAGGAGATAGATGAGAAAGATACATGAGCTCATGTCAGCCAGCAATACCTGACATGGAAGTAACCTAAAACAACAGTGTGATGGAAAGGGAAGGGGGTGGGCTCAGGGAAAGCTATGTGAGGAGTCATATTTGATTTGAACCTTAAGAAGCAGCCAGCTAATTAAGGAGCCAGGTGAGGAGCATCCAGGCAAGGGAATAGTGAGTGAGAAGTAGCTTAGCGTGAGGACAAGAGCAAAGGCCAACGTGTCAAAGCACTTGTCCGAGGTCACACATGCAAGAGATGCTGAAGCCAAGGTTTGAATCCAGGTAATCCCCTACCAAGGCCTACTTTCTCAACAACTGCAATTTGGAACAGAACTGGGGAAGCCAGAACCTTAAACTGATTTGCACTGAAAGGGACAGAAGGATACTTGACGGAGAAGTGCCTGGATCTGTAAAAGAAGAGGAGGGGGAAAGGGTAAGAAAGGGTAGGAAAAGGATGAGTATTTTGGAGAAAGGTGTTTGGGGAGTCCGGAGCACTTGAGATGAGACATTTGGGTAGCTGCTGTGCTGGGATGAGAAGACTTGGGGAAGATAGATGTGCAGGGAACTGGGGGGCAACGTGGACAAGAAAAATACAGTTTCTGCCCTCATGGAGCTTACAATTTAAGGAGGAAGATGGCCATGAAGTCGATACATAACAAACTCTTGTCTGATGACAAATGTGATGTGAACACCATGCAAGGTGTTATTGGACTGTATTTTGAGGGGTTCAAAACTTGCCTGGGAGTGGGGGTTATCAGGGGAGGATTCCCTGGGGAAGTGACATTTTACTGCTGAGGATACAGAAAGGACACGAGAAGAGGGCAAGCTGAGGTTCATGTTTGATGGTTTGCCCTTGGCCCGTGGCTTGTTAATGACCTGGTTGGGATGTGAACCCAGCTTTGAACCCTGAACTCCAGGTCCAGTGCTCTTTCTTTGCACCACAGTGATGGGAACTATCTCTGGTCACACAAAAACATACACACATCTGCATATAAAGGTACTCTAGGGCTGCATTCCTTCTTGCCTTCCTGGCCGGTGGGGTGCTTCCTACAGGGGAAGCAGTGATTGCTAATGGCATCCTCGGTGCCTGTGATACTTAAATCACTTTATCAATCAAATGTGGCATTTGGTGGTAACCCTGCCACCTGTCTCTTCCCATCAGTGTCAGAGAAGTAGTTCACTGCAGGCCACAGGTGCCAGCTGTCAGCCTGAAATAAACCGGGATCTGCCCCAGGATAAATGTGCTTAGGGAGTCGCTTCAGACTGAATTTCTCATCTGACAGCCCCTTCTGAGTTGGGGACTCAAAAAGGAAAAATAAACAAATTATAGATGAGTAAACAAACATGTGGCTGCTCATGAGGCGTCAGGCCGGCTGTTACTGGGTCTTCATTAATCACTCTGTCTTTTCCTTCTGTTGGCCTCGGTATCATGTATGGTCTGCTGAAATATAGATGAATTTAGTAGCTGTTTACTTAACTGGGCCACTTACCACAGTGCTAATACTATGGCAGTGGTTTTTCCCAAAAGGCAATAGCTGTTCCCCATAGCAAATGTTTTGGTTTGAGAGTTTGAGAAAGAAGGGAAAGGACAAGGAAATTGAACTAACAGTTTTTGATCCCCTGGAACACAAGACACTGTATCAGGTGCTTTAACACACCCATGTACTATTTCATTTAATCCTACCAATATGCCTGCGAAGTAGACATCATCCCCATTTCACAGATAAGACAACTGTTGAACCGTTTAAGTAATTAGCCCCAAAAATCGACTAGTTAATCAACTCCCAAGTGTCATAGTTGGAATTTAAACCTCAAATCCTGCATTTTCTCCCCATTATCACCATACCACATGAGCCTCATTATCGTCCTTGTAGTCACTGTCACCAGGATCACCAGGGTCTGAAGCTGCATTTTCTGATGGACGACCGATGTCAGTGTGATGTCACGTTTAGCACAAACAGAAGTTGAGAGTAGAATGGTGGTTACCAGAGACGGTGTGGATGGGGGGTGTGATTGGGGAAATGTTGATCATAGAACACAAAATTCCGGTTAGATCAGAGGAACAAGTTCAAGAGATCTATTGTATAACATGGCAATGACAGTTAATAACAATGTATTCTTGAAAATTGCTAAGAGATCAGATTTTAAGTGTTGTCACTACAAAAAAAAAGTATGTGATGTAATCAGTATGTCAGCTCGATGGAGCCATTTCCACTCTGCATAGCTACTTCAAAACTTCATGTTGTACAGCATAGATATATATAATTCATATCCATCTGTTTAAAAATTAATTTAAAAAATCTCATGCCCTAAACCAGAAAGAATTAAAAAACGACTTAAATCTTTATCACAGGCCTTGAAACCCAGCTAGGAAGGACTACGATGCATGTTGCATGGCCGTGTATGTACATAGGCTCTTGTTCCATCCGTCTTCCCCAAGTCCGCTCATCTGCAAATCTCTGACTTACGGGCTCCAGGTTCCCCAGCGCTCTTTTTCCAAAACTCATACTGGGCGTTTTCTTTCCTTTCTCCCTCTTTCTTATGTACAGATTCAGGTTTTTCTCCATCATGCATCCTCCTGCCCCTTTTAGTGTAAATCAGTTTAACCTTTTTGCTTTCCCAGTTCTGTTTCTTCACCTTTTAAATTACAGTTGTTGAGAAAGCAGACCTTAGTAAAAGGTTCCTTGGACCCAGACCTCTGCTCCAACATACCCTAGCTGTTTGAGCTTGGGCAAGTTATTTGACTAATCTGACTTTCAGTTTCTTCTTTGGTAAAGAAGACATAATAACATCTGCATCATTTGGACTGATCGGAAGATTAAATAAGTTAATACACGTAAAGCACTTAGAGCAGTGCTTGAAATGGTAAGCACTAAACAAGTTACTAGTGTTGTTATAATTGTTATTTTTATTATCCTGATTGGTTGATGAGGAGTGTCTTAATCTTTTCTGTGTTGTTGTAGCATAGTACCAGAGGCTGGGTAATTTATAAAGAAAATAAATTTATTTGGCTCAGCATTCTGGAGGCTGGGAAGTTCAAGATCGAGGGGCTGCATCTGGTTAGGGCCTTTGTGCTCATCATCCCATGGTGGAAGGTGGAAAGTAAAGAGAGCTCAAGACAGCAAGAGGGGGCCAAACTTGCCTTTATAGCAAGCCCGCTGTCAAGATAACTAACCCACTCCTGTGATGACGACATCCATTGGTATGTGAGGCAGAACCTTCATAACCTAATCACTTCTTAGTAGGCTCCACCTCCCAGCACTGTTGCACCGGGGATTACGTTACCAACACATGAACTTCAGGGGACACATTCGAAGCATAGGAAGGAGCCAAGTACAGGAACCCAGCAAGCAGGCACATCTTTCTTACAACGTGGACAGACAGGGAATTATGAATGGCTACATGGGATTTGGGGGGAACTTCTGCCAGTTTTAATTATATTTATATAATTACATATTTTATATATAATTACATATACAATTATATTGCCATTAATAATCATCGATATTATTTATATCAATAATTATAGTTACAGTGCCATTCATAATTATTGATAATTTAAAAACCAACATTAGTAGGTTCTTCTGAACACCTCTATGTTCAGTGTCTCATACATTATCTATTACTACCGACATTATCTTATTTAATCTGTATGATAACCTTTTGAAGTAGGTATTATTGTTAACCTTGTTGGATAGAATATCAAACTATAATATAAGAGGTGAAGTAGCTTTGTTTAAGATGATGTTTCTCAATCTCTTTCATGTTATAGCACACTTAGAAAATAAAAATATAGGGATTGTGCATCGGGATAAAATGTAACAGAAAGAGGCCTGTAAGGGCCTTTATTATTAGTATAATGGTACAGTGGCAAGAATGTTCAGGTCTAAGGAGAGTCAGAGCACGACTAAGTTAAGTCTGTCTGGCTTCACATTCTATGTTTTTGGTGGAAAAACTCCTATTGAATCAACCCTTTCTTAGATAACAATTATAAATTCTGCAAAATATATTCTATATGTTATATATAAACACAGACTGTGAATACAATGGAAAGTAAACAAGAGCACACAGAAATTACAGGGAAGAGAGGATTTGATACTTGAAAGAAGGGAATGGTAATGGATGAGTTTTCTGGTTTTTTTGGTTTTTACTTTTTTCTTTTTTTTTTTCCTGCTGTGTGGGCGAAAACCTAAAATCTTGCTGGCATGTGGAATTGGTAAACAGAATTTGGGGCAACTTGAGAAGTTGAGAAGTAAGGGGGAGGGAATTCTAGAGAGGAGAGAGCCATAGTGGAAGCCCCCAGTTCTTTAGGTAAACTCTTCTCAAATCCCTGGCTGACCCCCGAACTGTGCAAGTGTGAAGGTGGAGAGAATTTCACAGCAATTTCAGCAGCTGCCTGCTTCAGTGGAGGCAGAATGTAGAATTTCAATAAAGTCAACTTAAATGTTTGCTAAAATCAACAATAACAAAAACAATTATTCAGAGGAACTTAAGAATCCACATACAAACTATTACATATGATATATAGGATATTTACCAAAATTAGTAGACATAGACACATAAATAGGAAAATGTGAAGATGCTCAAAGCAATAAACAGGGATAATCCCAAGATAACTGAAATGTTAGAAGTAGCAGACAAGGATTTTAAAACAGGTATAGAAATTATGTCAATCACGTAGAGTAAAATGTGCTCACAATGAACACAGTCCGTGCTTTTCATGACTTTTCTGCACTGCCTCCCAGATTGTTCTAGTGTAGTGTTTTCACATAACAGATTTGAAAAGTAAAGGACAGAGAAGAAGCTTGCCTAAATTTTTCACATAGCTGTGACAGAGTTGGGAACAGAGTCCAGATCATCTTGCTCCCTAAGTAGAATTTTCCATAGCGGTTAAGAGATTGGATGCTATAGTTGATTTGTCTTGGTTTGAATCACATAGTAGCTGTATAACCTTGGTAAGTTATTTGATTAAGCCTCATTTTCCTTAAATAGTTGCTGTGAGTATTACACATGCTCTTCGTATAAAATGCTTGACACATAGTGCTCAGTAACATTTTAGTTACCACCACCATCATCATCACCGTGCCATCACCTCCTTCTATACAGAATTGTGCATTAGTGGTGAAATGTACATCAAGCAATGAGAATGGAATCTGATTCTTCATGTATATATTTAACATTTATTGTGTGCCTACTTTGTACAAGAAGCTGTGCTTGACATAGAAGAAATATAGCCATATGTAAGACATGGCCCTTGCTCTTAGTGAGCTGTGATAACTAATTTAAAAAATTAAATACTTGGCATAGAAGAGGAACCAAGAAATTCCAGGACTACATTATTTCTAATTTTTCATACTTAGTGTAGATGAAATGATTAAAATTTCAAGGGTGTGGAATCCCCTTGACGTCAGTAATGGTAAGTAGCCATCCAGGTCCTATTAGTTCTCCTTTATCTGGGGTCGCTCCACCCTATAGGAAGTTGAAACAAGTTTATAGAACCACTGCTCTGAAAAATGTATACACCAACACAATTTTAAACTCAGCTGTAGGGATTTACTGACTCCTGAAATGTGTTCACAGACTGTCTGTTGAAGAAACCTCTCTTTCTAGTGATACATCATTGGCTACTTCAAAGTAACCCATTTTTACTGTTGAATAGCTCAAAAGTGGAAAAGAATTTTCCTCACTTTGAGAGGCAATTTGCATTGTGAACCTTCTGCGTGTTCAGTGGTCCTCTTTCTGCCCTGCAGAGGGCAGCCTGCTCCATTCTGCATGACTGTAGCCCTGTTAGTATTTGAAGATAGTTATTATTAATGTGTTCTGCCTTGGCATTCTTTATACTAATGTCTCCATTTCTCATGGGATCTAGACCCTTTATCAGCCTGATTGCTTTCTTCTAATTTTGCCCTACATCTGTGAGTTGTTTCCTTTAATTACAAAAGTATTAATAATATGTATTTATTATAAATTAAGAGATAACCAAACCCAAATGAGCCAAAAACTGTACAGTTTTGTATGGGGGAAGAAAAGTAAATATGTTTTTGTGCACTGCTTAGGCAAATCATGTTCCTAGGAAAGACAGCTGTTAAGGGTTTGCGGATGCCCTACCAGGCAATGACTAGGCACATACACAAGTTTATCTGTGTACACATATGCTTGCTTGCCTTTTTTTTTCTTTTCACTCAAGTGGAATCACACTGTTCTGCAGCTTTTGAAAACTTAGTCTATTCTAGATGTTGTTTTATCTTAAGCGATAGATTACTTCATTTGATCACAAGACAGCAAAAGTATAGAGTCCAGAATAGAACACAAAGTTTTAGTTACTCAACTTAGAATCAGGACTATTGTTATAGTCATTAGTGTTTTATTTGTTCAACAAATGTATATTGAAGAGCTACTGTTTTCAGTGCTGGGTTATGGACATATACTATGAAAACATGAACCCTACCGTCAAGAAACTCATTTAGTGGCAAAGACAGATAATCTGACAGGAAATTACAAGGGAGTGTGATAAATCCGTGATTCGATTTATCGTGGATTTATGGATTTATCAATTTATGGATTTATCAATTTATCAAATTTAATTGGAGACTAAACTTGTCTCTAACTTCCAGTTACATTTGCTTCTCTTTTTCTCATCCTGGTAAAATGATTTTGAATATATCTTTTCGAAGTCAGGCAAATGTTTAAATAGATTATCTTTTATTTTCCCATGGACATGTCATTGAAGATACAGGATCCATGCAAATTGAGTGTAAATCTCACCATTAGGTGAGATTTATTATTAGATTAGATGGTGGCCCAAGTTAACAAACACATACCAGGAGTTTTCATAGATACCAATGGTTTTATTTTTTCTGATTTTGGGTCTAAAAAATAAGCCACATCAACAAATGGGTAGAAAAGTTACTTAGGGATAATTTCAGTTTGTTTTGAAAAAGAATTAATATCAACTAGAAATGTCTGCAGATGAGGATTTTAGGAACGAATGAGGTCCATGTTATTGGAAACATTCAAGCAGAATTTGGAAAACAGTGTTAATACTACCAAAGGGAGTAACTGGCATGTAGCAGACATTCAGGAAAGGAAGGAGGGAGGGAGAAAAAGGAGGGTGTGGTGGGAGAGAGCTTTTATTCATTTATTCAAAAATATTTATTGAACATCTACTCTGTGTCTGGCTCTGTGTTAGCTATCAGGAAAAAAAAATGCTAGGAACAAAACAAAATGATTGCAACCACCCATAGGGTTTACAGTGCAATGGGGACGACAAATACCGACACTAAACTACAAGCGATGGTAGGTTCTGGGAAGGAAAAGCCCGAGGAGCTGTGGAAGCCGGCGTGGAGGGCTGAGCTAGCCTGAGGTGTCACAGATGGGTTCTCTCCAGATTTAAGGCTTCTGTGGGGCTGGCAGGAGGAGTGCTCAAGTGTAAGTGCAGATTCTGTGGCCGGAGGGTAGTGCCGGGACCCTCAAGGAACTTGGGAAAGAGGAGCGTTACTGAAGCCCAGAGGACGAGGTAGGTGTTGAGATAAGATGGGGCTGGAGAAGTGGCCACCGGTGAGCTCATGTGGAGCCTTGGAGGCCACAGTGAGGAATCTGGTCTCATCAAAGGAGCACTAGGGAGCCCTGAAGGGCTGCAAGGCCGGAGCCACATGCTGACATTTGCTTTTCATGAGGTCCCTTTAGCTGCTTTTTAGAGTCACCTGGAGGGGACACAGGTGGGTGTGAGGGGGACAGTTTAGGTGGGACAGCACAGTTCAGACATGACAGGGTGGGAGCGTGACGGGAGCTGGTGTCATGAAGAGGAAGGGTGGTGGATGGATCTGGAAGATGCATCAGTGGAACGGGCAGAGCGTTGCGATGCAGAGGGTAGGAAGCTGAAGGTACGCGCAGCGGGAAAGTGTCAAGGATGACTCTGGTGCTTCTGGCGGGTGCAGCCGGGAGGCTTGTGGTGTTCTGTGGGGCAGGAAATGCTGGACTGCAAGCAGCAGGTGCGCACGAGGAAACTCCTGGTGCCTGTTTGGCACGTGTTGATTTTCAGGCACTTTGGGTCACAGGCACTGTGTTAGATGCCTTGCATGTTTTATTTCATTTAATTCTCATAACCACCATGTGAGTTAAATACCATTTTTCTCATGTTGTAGTTGAGGATATCGAGGTACAAAGAAATTAGGTTAATAGCCCAAAGTCATACTGCTAGCTGGGGTGGAGTCTGGATTTGAAAACAGATCTAGCCAATTTCCACGTCTCTGCTATTTCTACTATATTTTTCTTGCTGCAAGTTTAAATAAATGTTTGCCACGTCATTGTATTGTTGATAAATGTGAAGACCCATTTCCAAATGGTATTTTTGAAGCCTTAAAAAAAAAAAGCATTACTTTAATGCAGGTAGAGTTCTGTCTTCTCTGATTTCTCCTTTCTCAGTCTTTCTAGAGATTTAAATAGAGACTGGTACTCCTAGCTTACTCAAAGCAAGTTTTCATGCCAAAACAACATAGTCCCAGTTGTTTGAAAGTTACTGTTTATATAACCACAGTAATCATCTTGTGAAATTCATTAGCCACTAAACACACTAGTTGTAACATATCTCCAAAATGTGCAGCCAGCCAAGCCAGCTGGGTCATTGAGACAGAACTGCACATAATTTTTCTACTTGGGGCACCGAATGTGGCTGTCACATAGGATGACAGCATACTGTAACAATGATGAGGTCGTATGGACTCTGAGAGTATTGGATGTTTTAAGGGTGATCCAATGAAGTCACTCTATTTATGCATGAAGGTCACAGCACCCGGCAGGGAAGATGACAAGAGCAGTAGAACTGGTAACAGATTCAGGCCAGGAGCCCAGGTGTCTGGTCTCTGACTCTTTCCATTTTGTTCGCAAACCTGTGATGCGTAGACTGAGAGCTGGAGAGGCAGGTTTGTAGAAGGATGGATGGACATGTGTGGACAGACAGATGGGTGGGCAGATGCCTTCGCTTTAATAGCTACTGTAGTGTTGATGCTTTACTTATACTTTCTTATTTATTCTTACAACAATCTGGTGATACTGGAGTTATTAGCCCCATTTAGCAGATATAGAAACTGAGGCTCACATTAATTATTAGCTTAGAATTATCATAAATATCTAAAATAAATACATATGCACATATATACTATACATTTTTAAAGATATAGGAAATTACTTAAAATTTATGTTAATTTTTATGCAGTTGTCCCAGAAAAAGATGGAACTTTCTTGATGAAGAATGGAATTATAGAGGAAAACTTAATGACTTTGCTCAAAGTCTTAGAGTCTTAGAAATGCTGCGATCTTTGGACCTAGACAAGAATAGGGCTCATTCATCCACTGGTTTTGGATCTAGAGGGAGTTATTTGACTTCCCCCAGCCTCAGTTTCTTCATCTATAAAATGGGTACAAAAGCATCCATCTCCCAGAAGGAGAGAACCATACTGATGAGGTACTTTTGAAAATGTGCAATCAAGGGAAATTAAAAAGTGAGCCTGGCAGAGATGGAGGAGAGGATGAGCACAAAGGACTCGTATTGGACACTCTGCCCACTACGTCCAGCAGGCACCTATCAAAGAGATCTCCTTTGGCCACTCTGATTTGGTGAGTGGGTGGAGGAGAGACTGGAGAGAGAGAGATTGAGGGTTGAGCGCTTACAAACTCAATGAACTTGGGTGAGATATGTGATCTCCTTAAGCCTCAATTCTCTCATCTGTAACTAAAAAAATGGGACTTGCCTTATTGGATAGTTATAAGGTTTTCAGAAGATAATATATTGAAAATTCTTAGTGTAGTGCTTGACACACAGTAGGTGCTCAACAAATAGATTTCGATTATTGAGTCACGGCCAAGTCAGAAGCAGGAATTTGAGAAAAATTCACGTCTCATATTGCTCATATTTAGTGCTATTAATATGGAGTCATATTTCTTGCCTTAACGGATTTATTCAACCAAATTATACTGTTTTTCATTTGCATCATTCAAGCAAAAGCAAACTCTAATTGGTTTCCCTGTAGCATAGACCAGAGAAATCAAACCAGCTTGGTGCTCTCTTATACAACGAGCTGCAAACCTTCTGTAAGTCATCTCATTAGCTCCCCTGTGATATTTATGAAGCCTGGGATTTGCTAATGATCTTAAATGGGGTTACAGTCTTTAGTGTGTGTTGGAGAGGGGCGCTGTGGAGAGAATCGGAGGACCTTAAGAGACCTTCAATGCAAATCTTCACTGAGCCATTTTTTGGTTATCAGTTGCCTGGTGGGGTGTCTGACAAATACAGTATGAGGTCTTATTCCCCATCATCTGTGTGATGGGGTACCATCTGGGCCCATAGAAAAAGACAGTCTATAAGATTTGGCTGAACTAATTAGTCAATGAATAAATTATCAAAACCGACAAATGCAGTTCAAACCAGAAGTGACACGGATTCTAAAAGTTTTATCAGCTCAGCTGAGGCTCTGTGAGAGAATTTATTTCCAAAGAAATGCATTACACAGGACTGGGAGCATTCCCCTGCCAAAAAATAAATAGATAAATAAAATAAAATAAAATCCTCCTCCTTCTCTTCCTAAACACTGATTGTTGGATGGAAATGAAAAGCAAGATGCTGATACACACGAGTCTCCTAAGCTAGATGGATAGCACACATGAGGTCAACTTAAGTAGGTATCCCCTTTCCATCTGTCCTTCCAACAGGTCTTCTGTAAACTTCCCAAGGCAAGCTCTGTGTAAATTTTCTGCTCAGAAAACACTATGGCTTTCTCTTCTTAAGATGCATAGCCTGGTATCAAAGGATCTTCTTCATCAATCATAAGAATGATGGCTAGATGTTGAGTGCTGTGTATCAGACACTCTGCTCAGCGTTTCTATATGAATTATATCATTCGATTCCTAGGAATAGAACTGTGATTTGGACACTATAACAGTCTCTATTTTATCAATGAGATAACCGAGGTTTAGTGATATTAAGTAATTTATTCAATGTTATGTAGCTCATATATGGCGGAGGAAGAATTTAAATCTCAAAATTGTATTCACTCCATCTGAGAGGTCAGCAAAGTAATGATCCAGGAGCTAAGACTGATTTTACACTTTTAAATGATTAAAAAGTCAAATTGAGAATGACATTTTATGGTATGTGAAAATTATATAATATTCAAACCTAAGTGTCCATCAGTGTGGTTTTATTGGAACACAACCGCACTCACTCGTTTTTGTATTGTCTGTGTCTGATTTCGTGTCACAGTGGCAGAGCTGAGTAGCTGCGGCAGAAATCATCTAGCCCACAAAACTGAAAATATTTGCAATCTGGCCCTTGATAGGAAAAGTTTGCTGACTCCTGAACATCTTCACCCACGTATAAACCGCTTCCCGCTATGCTGTGCCTTTCCAGCCTAAGCGCTTGTTCCCAGATCTTCCTTTACGGCCTTCTTTCCTATCATGCTTGCTCCTGGAACAACACAGAATGCCAGCGTTACCTGCTGAATGCCTCTGACACTTTTAGGCCCAGTTCTAACGTCATTCATTTCAGTTTTGAAAATGTCAGTTGTAAGCAACAGAAAACCCCACACATTGGATTTTTGCAAAAAGAGATTAGCTTGCGTAAGGGACATTCAAGAGTTTATCTCACTTCAGATGCAGCTTCGTCCAGGACAGAAACAATGTTATCAGAACCTGTCTTTCTACTCTGTCCTTTGAATTAATCTATTTCTCAAGGTCTGCATAACCCACGCCTCTCCTTCTACATCCAGTGTTTCTCTCCAAACTTCTCGCTTCATACCACCTAGCCTAGAAGCAGACAAGTAAAGACGGTCTGTGTTTCAGCCTTCACAGAAAAGATCAAATCTCACAATAATTGAACTGTCTTAGGGCATGTGTCCTAATATCCTCAACCTGATGTCTGTGGCCAAGAGGAAGAGTTACACTGAGTGGTTCACAAGTGGGTTGAACCCATTCTGCAGCCCTTGCCCATGGCTAAAGAGATGGGATTCCTTGGTTTGTTTAAGTCAATCAGTGTCTAACCTTAAAGTCAAGGGTTGGGTGAGCACCATTTCAATCATATACATGGGAAATTTGGTATATGATTAAGAAGGAAGCATGGGAATATCATTGCCAGGAAGGCCCCAACAGATGTCTGTACATCTCCCTTCCCCAAAGACTTCCAGACTTCTGTACATCTGAGCCTGCTCCTGGCAGAATTACCTTCCTTTCCTTTCTACTCCCATAGTCTTTTCCACTAGATGGCTAGGATTGTAGCAAGCTGTATATATCCTCTCTCTGAACAACGCTACCACTTGATACCCTTCAAATTGTCAGAGTCTGCTATAATTATTGATTCCGGTGCTGAAGGCAGGAAACACTCTCACCTAAAAATTCTCCCTTAAATAATCCTTATGTGGTTTTAAAAGCATATTTTGTTGTCCCTTTTAGGAGGGTTATTAATATTGCATGGGAGCTGCCTGGCTCCTTTAATGCACTGCTCATTTCTCTCAAACACAATTCCTTGAACTAGGTGGGATGTCAAGTATAGGAGCAGAGTTCAGGATGCTGAGGGGCTGGGAGGAGGCAAGGTGAGAAACAGAGTAGAAATCAGGAGTGTCTCTTGTATGCTCTACTCCAGACAAAAGATGGGGATTTTACATTTTTTTTTTTTTTTGAGACAGAGTCTCACTGTATTGCCCTGGCTAGAGTGCCGGGGCGTCAGCCTAGCTCACAGCAACTTCAAACTCCTGGGCTCAAGCAATCCTCCTGCCTCAGCCTCCCGAGTAGCTGGGACTACAGGCATGCGCCACCATGCCTGGCTAATTTTTTCTATATTTTTTTTAGTTGTTCAATTAATTTCTTTCTATTTTTAGTGGAGACGGGATCTTGCTCTTGCCCAGG
>CAUYSK010114394.1:0-10839 GCA_963575035.1 Avahi laniger
TTTATTAATCCACTCATGTATTGATGGACATTTGGGTTATTTCCACATCTTTGCAATTGTGAATTGTGCTGCTATGAACATTTGAGTGCAGGTGTCTTTTTCATAGAGCGACTTTTGTTCTTTTGGGTAGATGCCCAGTAATGGGATTGCTGGATCAAATGGTAGTTCTACTTGTTATCTCTTTACGGTATCTCCATATTGCTTTCCACAGAGGTTGCACTAATTTGCAGTCTCCCCAGCAGTGTAAGAGTGTTCCCACCTCTCTGCATCCATGCCAACATTTATTGTTTTGGGTCTTTTTGATAAAGACCAGTCTCACTGGAGATAGGTGATATCTCATTGTGGTTTTGATTTGCATTTCCCTGATGATTAGAGATGTTGAGCATTTTTTCATATGTTTTTTGGCCATCATTCTGTCTTCTTTTGAAAAGTTTCTGTTCATGTCCTTTGCCCTCTTTTTGATAGGGTCGTTTGATTTTTTCTTGCTGATTTTTCTGAGTTCTAAATAGATTCTGGTTATCAGCCCTCTGTCGGATTTGTAGCATGTGAAAATTTTCTCCCATTCTGTGTTTTATTTTAACCATTTTGATTTTTTTCCCCTCCAAACCACAATATATTGGACAAAATATATGTACACCAACTGCATACTACATCTGGTATCAATTTTTTGTACTTAAAAAAACTACCTTTAAATTTTGTTATGTAGTATGCCACTGATTCTCATTCTTGTCTTACCTTTTTACATCTGATAAGCCTTTATTTCACCTTTAAAAAAAAAAAACAATTTTGCTTGATACGGCCTTCTAGGTTAAAAATATGCACTTTCAATCCTTTAATTTTGCTCCACTGTTTTCTTGCCTGTATTTTATTCATCAAGTAATCTGCAGTCACTCTTGTTTTTATTTTCTCGAAAATAATATCCACTTCTTTCCCCAAACACATCCGTTTTCAAGATATTCTCTATATCATTCACTTCAAGGAATTCCACTGTGTGCCTTTCTTTCTTTTTTCTTCTTCCTTCCTTTCTTTCTTTGATTGCAAATCATTAAGCATCTTAGGTCTGTTGAGTTTTGTTGAGCAAGTGACACCTGTTGGCTACCACCAGAAGCAACAGTCTCAGGATGTCAACTCACTGCATCATTTGCAGGCATTTTGGTGACCAATACAGGCATGACTCACACAGGAACTAAGTGAAACAATGATTTAGTCACATAGTGAAGAGACACTACAAGATCAGCTTCAAGAGTGAGTGTTGGTCCCCAAGGGCCAGTAGGTCTTGTCCTGCAGCCAATACAAGGCAATGGTCTACACACAACCTTCTTGGGCTGAAGGTGGAAGACCATTTTCTCCCTGCCAGCAACAGATATAGCAGTGGATGTTGGCCAGGTGCCATATAACATACACATTTTAAGCAAAACAAAGTATACAACAAGCTCAAAACAGGGGAAGATATTCTCAAACAAAGCAATAAGCCCGAAATAGTCTGCAAGGGCACCTTATCTCCATGTAAGAAAATGTTCTAGCCCAAGACACACTCTTACGGAGCTGTTCAATAGTCAAGCAAACTGCCAGGTTGCCATGGATTGTAGTTTTCATCAAATATAAACGAATTTATCCACTATTTCCTTAAATATTTTCTTACCCTCCTTTTTAGAGATTCCAGTTGTATTTAAAGTAAGCTCCTCAAAACTTTCCTATAGCTTATGAATATTTTATATCTTTTATTTCTGTGAGATTTTTTCTTTGTGTTTTATTTTAGATAGGTTATTTCTTTTCAAGTTTTGTAATCTTTTGTGTATATGTGGGTTTTCTTAGTCATTGTCTGTTGTTAATCCTTTCTAATGTATTTTTTCCATTAGATTATATTTTCTACCTTTAGAATTTTGATTTTTTTTTCTTTTAAAATGTATTTTAGATTTATATTTAACATGCTCCATCTTAGGTATAGAGTTATAGTAACTGTTTTCATGCCTTTGTTTACTATTTCTATCATCTATGTAACTTCTTTGCTGTTTCTAATTTATTGATATTTTTCTTATGTGTCATATATTTGCCTTTTTTTATGCCAGGTAATTTTTGATGGAATGGCAAACACTGAAAATTTGTCTTCTTTTTTTGGTTAACGGGTATTTTGTAGTCCTAGAAATATTATTGAATGTGTTCTGGTACAAAGATAATTTACTTAGAAACAGTTTGATCCTTTCAAGTATTGTTTTTAGACTGCTTGTGGGAAGAGAGAAACTTTTAGTCTAGGGCTATTTTGACTTCCTGCTGAGACAATACCTTCTTATGAACTCTTTGTGATGCCCTGTGAATTATAGAATTTTCCATTTTGACTGCTGGGAACATGAACTTTTCCCGACCCTATTGATCCTTGGGACTGTTCTCTCTGATTCTTTCAGTTATTTCTTTTCTAGCTTCAATGTTTTCTTATACTCCATTTTTGATCAATAGTGAGCTGAAAACTAGAGGCAGATTCTCTGCCTTTTTCAAGAGGTTTCTCTCTATATTTCTCCCTTCCCTTTAATAGTCTGCCCTGTGAAATATGTCTTTCTGATCTCTCCAGATTCCATAGCCCCTCTCCTCACTCAGGTAGTGTCAAGCTTGAGTTCCCCCTTCCTGCATGTCAGCCTCATAACTCTGTCTAGGCAGTAAGCATGGAAGATTATAGGATTCAGTTTATATGTTTCCTGTTTATAAGGAATCACTCTTCTGTCTTTTCTAATGTCTAATGTATAAAAACCATTATTTGATATAATTTTGTATAATTTTCATTTGTTTTAAATTGGAGGATAAATCCAATATTTGTTACTCGAAATTGAAAGAAGCCCCCAATTTAAATGTAAAAGATACTTTTGTCCCTTTGAAATCTAGAAATGGTTTAAACTGCAAATCTTGTGATGTTTTAGAGTTACACAAATCTCACATTTTAGGTATAGTTTCTAAATTTGCTAATTATTTTTCTTCATATCATTCTGTAATTCTAATGGACTACATGAAAACTTGACAGAAAAGTTGGGGTTTTAATTTCATTTGATTGACCTGCATTCAAATGCAGGATAATTAACTATTGCACTAAAGTAAATTTTGAGCATAATTAGTTGACATTCTAAGTTGACAGAAGGCATGCTTAACTTTTCTATAGAAGCAAAAACTTAAAATTTTTTTTCCATAGACAGGTATGAAGAAGTACAAGAAAAAATCACTTTGGGGGCTGCACATTTTGAATAGATATGAATACCATGGATGCAAACATTTAATAAACTTGAGTTGCAGTTTTTAGTTATAATCACTATCATGGTATACACTTCAGATGTGCATAAATTAAACATAATATTCTTAGCTCAATTGATCTATTCTCCCTTTCTCTCTCTCTGTTTATCTCTCTCTCTCTTTCTCTCCCTTAATCTTCTTTTAAATTTATTTTTACAATGTGTCCTAATTTATTTATTTTTACTATGTAGAGGTCATAATTCGGACATCGTTAAAAGTTTACATCATGACACTGTGACAGATAAGAACTAGCAGGCCAGATGCCTGGTGACACACTAACTCGATGTCAACTCTCTAATGACCCTAATAAAGGAGAACAAATGAAACAAAAGATCATCATATAGGGCATCAGAACCAAATTATAATGGACATCATATGATCAGTGATGACTGTGGGAAACACTAAAACAAGGAAAATTCAACAAAATGACCGATATCAGTGATGACAGGTATCAACATATGTTTGCTTGCCTCTAGCAAAATGAGAATGGAAATCAGTAGAATTTCTGTAGCTCTGACCATGTATCAGCTACATTATCAAGAAATAGTTTAGCTTAAATTATGGTATGTAAAGAAATTAGAATACCACAATTTTTTTAAATGCAGAGAAATAACTATGTGAAAATGAATTATGTGCTTTAGGATTTTTGTGATAGCATGAATAATAAAATACCTTATGTAATCATTATCAAAAACCTCTATTGGATAAAAATGTTGATTTATATAATAAGTGGTCTGAATTTCAAGTTTACAATTTAATATTTACTATTTTTAATAATTTTGAAAGGCAGACAAATAAAATGTTGAATGTAGAATCAGACATTCTTTTTTTCAAATTTTGGCTCCTCCACTGTCTTAGTCCATTTTGTGCTGCTACAAGAAAAATACCCGAGACTGTGTAATGTATAAAAATCAGAAATCTATATTTCCACAGTTCTTTGAGGCTAGGAAGTACAAGGTCAAGGCACTGGCAGGTTCGGTTGTCTGGTGCAAGCTCTGGAGATAGGGGAATTCTGTGTCCTTACATGGCAGAGATAGAAGGGCAAGAGAGCTGAACTCTGCCTAAAGCATCCTTTATAAAGACCTTAATCCCATTCACTAAGGAGGACTCCTCATGTCCTCATCACCCGTTAAATGCTCATAATGCTGTCACATTAGCAACACCTGAATTTTGGAGGGGACGCATTCAAACCATAGCAACCATTTTTTGACTGTGTGAACTTGAACCAATTATTTAACCTTTCTATGGTTGAATTTCTTTGTTTTCGAAGGGGAATCAAAACTGTCTACTTTAAAGAGTTTTTACGAAGAATGAGTTAACATAAGTAAAGCTCTTAGAACAATGTCTAACATATTAGACACATTCAATATATGTAGACAACAGTACCAATATTTTTATTGATTCATTATGTGAGCCTATTATGCACATTGTCTTGCTGTAAAAGTATGTGTATTCCTCCCTATGTTGCTCCACATTCATCAGACCAGATGTTAGGCCTTATGCAAAATTTCCTGTAATCATTTGTGGAGAAAATAAAAAATTGCTCTCACCTCACAAAAGCATCTTATGATGTATTGGCTTTAGGCATGAATGCACTGCTTTGTCCTGACAGTTCCGTACACACGTGGGTCTGACCACCAATAGAGTAGAGAAATTCTTCTCACTAGACCAATTTCAAGCAGTACACCTATTGTTTTCTCTCTCTATTAAGGATTTCTTGAAGATTCCTTGTGCATCCTAACCTGCTATAGACACATCGAACACCTTATCTTGGATCTCTGTGTCATAAGTGCCAGATGTACTTATTCTCCAGCCCATCAGATTGAAAGGCTCCATCTTGTTTTAAATCTGTAAATTTTAGGATTATCTAATAAATGGATAGGTAAAGTACCACCAAATGGGATGTGTGTGTGTGTGTGTGTGCACAATATCATTACGACTTTTTCTTAATGGCAAGAGGGTGAAAGATTCAAACTGCTGGAACTCAAACACTTCACCGAGGAACTGTTGGAAGTGATTGCTTTTTCTATGGCATACTGTATCTTACCAACCATCTGGAGTAGCAGTTGGCAAACCTCTTTCTGTAAAGGGCCAGAGATTAAATATTTTAGGCTTTGGAGACCATGTGTCAACCACTCATCTTTTTATTTAGAGCAAGAAAGTGGCCATAGACAATATGTAAAGGAATGAACATGGTTGTGTTTCAGTATAATTTTATTTACAATAAAGAGCCTTTCAATCTCTTAGGCTGGAGAATAAGTACATCTGTAACTGACACTTATGACCCAGAGATCCAAGATATCCTGAGGTGCTCAATTTGTCTACAGCAGAGTATATTACAATGGTGGGCTGAATTTGTTCCACAGGCCATTTTTTTCCAACCACTGGGGAAATTTATATTTTAAATAATATGGTGCTGGCATATGAATAAGCAGATGGTCAATAAAACAGAAGAAAGAGCTCCACAAATATACCCAAGTATGTATGTAAATTTAGCATTTTATAAAGATGGTATTTTAAATCATTAGAGTCAACAATGGGCTCTTCATTAAGTAGCGTTGAATTATCTGAGAGCCATTTAAAAATATATACTAGAATAAATGCTAAATGAATTTGCTTTTGTGACTGCACTCCCATCTCTTGGAATCTACTCTGAAGACATGAAATATGGAAAACAAATGTACAAGTTTATTTACTGTGGCATAACTTTGCAAAAGAAAAGCATTGGCAACAATTTAAATGTGTATCAAAAGAGGAGAGATTGAATAAATTTGCATAATGAGCACCATACCTATTATAAGAAAGATGAGAAAGGTACCTATGTACAGTTAAGTACATGTACTGTTTAAGATGCATATTATTATGAATAAATAATATATATGTGTATACATGCACACATACAGAGATAAAATTCAACTTCAGAATGATGTTTATAACAGTTTCAGTTTGTGTAAAAAATAAGGGCAAATAATAAAATAAGAATATTTATGAGCTTTTACTTCATTTTGAAAAACAACACTAGAGTTTTAAATCATAAATATTAGAATATTAAATGCTAAATTAATTTTTTAAAAATTACAAATGAGGGCATAAGGACTGGGGAGAAAAGGGTAAGGATGCATGAAATAATTATCTGTGTTATATACTTTTGTGCAATTTTGAATTTTAATCATGTGATATTTTCTATATTGAGTTTATACATAAAAATTAAAAAATAAAATTAAAAAAGTTTATACATTAAGGGGGAAAGCGCTTTATTTTTTAAATGTTTCTGTATGATACTATTTTGTTTTTTATTTTATTTCAAAATTTTATGGGGCTACAAACTTTTAGGTTACATATATTGCCTTTGCACTGCCCAAGTCAGAGCTACAAGGGTGCCCATCCCAGACAGTGTACACTGCACCCATTAGGTGCGAATATGCCCATCCCCTTCCCCCCCAACCTGCCCGACACCCAATGAATGTTACTTCCATATGTGTACATAAGTGTTGATTAATTAGTACCAATTTGATAATGAGTACATATGGTGCTTTTTTCTCCATTCTTGTGATACTTCACCTAGAAGAATGGAAGCACTTTAAAATATTGAAAAAAATATACCTAACATTATATAAAAAGTGACATAAGCAGGAGAGGGGTGGGGTGGGGACAGGTGCGGTGATATTTACTAACAACAGAAGTGATAATTACAGCATCTCATTCTGTAAATTGGTGAAATTCAGAAATGTGGAACGTAACCTATTTGAAAACACTGGAGTACTGAGAAGAGGCTTAATAAAATGCAATTGCCTCTAGAGGGCATAGCTGACTCCCTAGAAGAGAAAAGAAGGGGTTTGCATTTTTTGATTTCTTTTAATCATGCATATGGATGACTTTTATCATAATTCAAAAAGCATTTGAAAATAAATCAATGTTTTAAAAAGAAGAAGAATTAGATGCAAATGACTTGAAGGGACCGTAGATTCTGAATGTTTCTTAGACCTACCAAATGAATGACTTCATGCATTCTTTGACTTTTTTTTTTTACGACTTAGAAAAATTTGTGTATCAATTCATGATATGATTCTGTTTGAATCTGTTATTCTGAATGCCAAACTAGATATGAATGATGTTTTTGAAAAATAAAATATATTCTCTTACCTGAAGCATGTGTAGAAGTGTATACGGGTCTGTACACTATTAAAAATTATTGTCCAGAATGTTGGTTATTCAAGGATTTTCTCAAAGAGAAACATAATGAAAAACACGTGTTTTTTTACATATGCTCCATAAAAAGAAAAAAAATTGAAAACTGTTACACAATGAATATTATCTTATCCTATAGCAGAGCCTCCAAGCTTGTTCTCATAGAGATAGAAGAGAAGAGAGAATGTTTCAGGGACTCTTCACTCAAAACTCAAAACTGACTCGATAAGTCTTCTGCCATGTTATCCTGGAGAAAGTGACTAACACAGCATAGTCAAGGAATGGAAAATAGACTCTACTGTTTATCGAACTTCAAAGTCTCATTTCAAGGGACATAAATAAGGTGGTGGAAAATTCATTGACTTAGTAAACAAAGAAAACTGTAGTAGAAATAATATCAGCTTGGTAACAAATGAGGAACGGTGACTATTTACCAATGATTATAAATAATCCTCCTTCCTCATTTTTAGTCTCTTAAATTTTTATTTCTACCATGCTTAACCTTTTATTTCAGTTCAAATAATGAATGTATTTAAAATAAAGAGTGAGGTAAGAACTTTATAGATGTTCCTTTTCCATGTAAACATTAGTAATGACTGGTAGCAAAATTACCTCAAAAGGATACAGTGATGTGAAAATAATTTTGACTTTTGGGGAAATATATAGATAGATTATATATTTCTATCAAATATTAAATTACAGGAAACATAAATAACACAATACAATTAATAAACTGCATAAAAATATGCTTCAAAAATCAATTCAGTGATGGTAAGAAAAAACAAACGTATGTCAGATTATATCATTTTAAGCACACACCACATATATGCACACATACAAATCCAAATGACATTTTTGATGTAGTATACAAAAAAGTTTACAACTATTTCTAGTATCATATAATATTTTAAATTAATTTATGATTAGAAGGGCTATAATTATTATTACTAGATGACATAATTGAGAAAGGTAATGTTATCTCATATTTCTTTCTTTCTATTCACAACTGATGAGTATTGTAATTTCAGAAATGATTTGAATAAATATACTTTTTGTGACCTCCAATTGTATACTTTCAAAGTGCAAAATGATCTTAATAGTTAATGGGAAAAAATTATGATTGTCCTGTGACCTGTCAAAATTTTTGTGAAAATGTTATATGATCTCCTATTGTTGGTTATGAGCAGAAAGAAAAATGAAAAGATAGTAAAACTTATATATATTTAGCACACTCTAAGATAAAACATTAGTAACATTGAGAATTAAAGTATTTATGTCTTTTTAAAAAGTTTACCAGTAGTTGAAACAGTGCTAGCACTCTACTGGTTGTATCAGCTTCCAATATGTTATCCTTTGCACTTTCAGTGTCGTGAAATAGCTCTAAAAATTCCTTTAATGTGCAGTTTTTGCTAGCTTGGACATCTATTTAACACATCCTCTTTTGACAACTACCTTCTTAATTATATCTAATTATTTTTGCATTATTTCATATAATACTGAAAGACTCTCCATGTGTTAGGAACTATAAGTATGCTGAATTTGTGGGTGAGGAAACTGAGGTACAGAGGTATTACTATATTATAAGTAACTTCCCGATGTCACCGTTAGCATAAGATAGAACCTGGATTTCAACTCTAGTTATTTAACCTTAGAGCAGGGCTCTACCTGTCCACATGACTAATAATTTAGGGATTAAAAATGTCAACATCTTGGCCCTGCCATAAACAAATTTCCTGAGGTAAGACTCAGTCAGTGGCGTGTTTTAAGAACTTCTCAAATGAATATAATGAAAAGCTATGATTCATGACTTCTGCTTTTGAGCCTCCAGGCATAACCAATAAGCATTATCAGCCATGGAAAACTGAAGGGGAAAACAGATTCTTCAGTAACTGATGTCAAGACAATGGGTACACCTCTCACCTCTGACAAAAATCAACTCATGATGGATAACAGGCTTAAACCTAAGGTGTGAAATTTTAAGAATTCTAGAAGAAAATGTTGGGAAAACTCTTATAGACATTGGACTTGGCAAAGAATTTATGAAGAAGACCCTCAAAGCAATCACAGCAGCAACAAAAATAAATAAATGAGACCTGACCAAATAAAAATCTTCTGCACAGCCAAGGAAACTATTGTTAGAGTGAATAGACAACCTACAGAATGGGAGAAAATATTCATATGCTACATACACATCCAATAAAGGGCTGGTAACAAGAATCTATATAGAACTTAAGAAAATTAACAAGACAAAAATCAAACAACCCCACCAAAAAGTGGACAAAGGACATGAACCGAAACTTTTCGAAAGAAGACAGAATAATGGCCAGCAAACATATGAAAAAGTGCTCAATATCTCTAATCATCAGGGAAATGCAAATCAAAACCACAATGAGATATCACTTATCTCCAGTGTGAATGGCCTTTATCAAAAAGTCCTAAAACAACAAATGATCGCATGGATGTGGAGAGATAGGAACACTCTTACACTGCTGGTGGGACTGCAAATTAGTACAACCTCTGTGGAATGTAATTTGGAGATATCTCAAAGAACTAAAAATAGAAATACCATTTGATCCAACAATCCCATTACTGGGCATCTACTCAAAGGAAAAAAAGACATTCTGTAATAAAGACATCTGCACTTGAATGTTTATGGCAGCACAATTCAGAATTGCAAAGATGTGGAAACAACCCAAGAGCCCATCAATATGAGTGGATTAATAAAATGTGGTGTATGTATACCACAGAATACTACTCAACTGCAAAAAACAATGGTGATCTAGTACCTCTTATATTATCCTAGATAGAGCTGGAACCCATCCTTCAAAGTGAAGTATCACAAGAATGGAAAAACAAGCACCACATGTACTACCCATCATATTGGTACTAACTGATAAACACTAAGGTGCTCACATGGAAGTAATATTCATCAGGTGCCAGTCAGGTGGGAGGTGGGTAGAGGGGTGGTATACTCACAACTAATGGGTGTGAAGCTCACTGTGTGAGTTAAGGGCATGCTTGTAGCTTTGGCTTGGGTGAGGCAAATGCATTACATGTAACCAAAATGTTTCTACCCCCATAATATTCTGAAATAAACAACAATAACAACAACAACAAAGAAATAGGGTGATATCTCTACATCACACAATTTCCTTCTAAATGCTTAATGACTCAGTGTAAGAATTGTCACTGTATAATTCAAATATAAAATGTGACTGAATAGGTATGTATTGATGTCTAAGGTGGGAAAGAGAGAAAAGGGCCAAAGACCAGGAACTGTAATCAAGCAAATGACATCAGTGAAAAGTTGCCTGAAAAATTAAATTCAAATTATTGAGCACATATTTTTATCAGTTATGGTCACTAAATGCATTAATT
>CAUYSK010114397.1:0-65137 GCA_963575035.1 Avahi laniger
TTTTGGAGGGAAACTGGTTGTAGTGGGCTTGATATCCTTTGTATTATTTCTTACAATTGCATAAGAATTCAAATTATTTCTAAACATTTCAGTGAAAAAGTTCTTGAAAAAATACAATTGGGATTCTCATAAAGACAAAATAGTATGCCAGCTATAAAATAAGCAATGCTTGTTAAGAAATGAACAATCAGAGAAGATATAAATATTCTTGGAAATTAAAAAAAAATGACTACCATAACAAAGTGAAAGAAGATTTGGAAGATTCCAGGATGTAGAGCAAAAAGAAAGAAAAGAAAAAGAAAATACTAGAGGAAAAGTGAAAGAGTTAAAAGATCAGTCCAGACAGAGAGAAAGTAGAGAGAAAGTAGAGGAGGAAAATATTGGAGAAATAACAGGACAAAAATCCAAGTGCTGTGGAGAGAAGGAATCTTTGTAAGAAAAGAGTCCATAACCATTGAGCAGGATGAATTAAAAACAAAACAAAACAAAACAAAATAAAAAACAAACAAAAACCCAAAAAGTCCAGAGTCACATTCTGAGCAAAAAAAATTATTCTAAAATTACTCCAAACATGCAACAACTTGAGAAATTTACTCCTGTTCATCCTTTCTGAGGAAATTACTCAAGTATATACTCCAGCACTCAAAAGGAGGGAACTTGTTGAAATTATGAATCCAACAAAATATAATCCTAAGACAGTAGCTAAGTAGCAGTGCAAATTAGAACATGGCGGGGCTAGTGGGATCCTAGTAAAATATCTTCAAAAGACAAGGATGTACATTAAATAAGAGAATCACAAGAGCTTGCAAAACACTAGGCACATGAAGAAGGGATACAACTCTTCCAACCATAAAAAAAGAAAGCCAATAAGAAATATCTGGAAAAAAACATGCAAGTCATGGCCCTAATACAAAACAAACCAAAATAGGGAACGATTTTAATGTAAGTACAGGGAAAGAAAGGAGAAATTCCACGAGTGACTTTGATTTTAACTAGAGAGAGTGACTTTGATACTAGGAGCACTGCGATTTCAATGACTGAGAGGGGCGATGGCACAGGAAGTGCAGACGACGCAATGTGACTCTAGCACACTCTGACTCCACAACGAGCCATATTTATAATTAATAATTATAATCCTGCTAAGATATTTAGTACTTGTAAACTTACAATCAACCTATAGTCAAAACAAGAGCTACGATGAAATGTTTAAAATAGGTTGGGAGATGGCAGGGAGATGGAAGAATAGCTGTGCTTAAAATTCTTAGTTTACAAGTTGGGGATTTGATCTATATTTTCAAAAATGTGTGGGACACAAGACAAAGCTCTAAAAATAGTGATATAGCCATCAAAAATTGCAAGAAAGGGAAGAAGGTGTGGCAGTGCTATTAAAGAGCATCCTTTTGAATTATAGCAGGACATTAAACTGAGAGTAGGTCAAGTTTGCACGCAAGAATTAGCCCTAAAAACAAATTATCCAGATCCGTGTCTAACTCTCAAAAGATCTAGACACAGAAATAGTTAGATGGGATTGCCCTTGGAGAGCAGGAAGTGGTGCGGTGACAGTCTCTCAATTTATTTTATAATCCAGTCTATTCTACTGGATTTTCTAATACATGCATATATTATATCGATCAAGGCAAAAAAAATTTATACAAGATTTAGTGGCTGCAACCCTATGGGAGGCCCCGGCCCAGTGTCCTCCTGCAAGGGGATGTAGAGTAATACATACTTGGTAAGTGTACATGCTTACGAAACAGCTGCCATGTCTGTGAAACGTTGAAAAAGGAAAATAAAAGTCATCAATGAGAATGGCAACCCAAACACCACATGTGGGAACATCTGTGCTAATTCTGACAAATTCTGCTTGACCTCATTCATTACTGCAAAACACCCAACTCCAGGGAAAAAACATCTTTGCCTTTGAGGTATTAATTCCATGTTATCAACATAGATCCACACACGTGTTGAGAGTATGGGGGAGATGAGATATTACTGGGGTAGTTTGGACACGATTGCTTTCACATTCCTAAAGCACTCTACGTTTATAACGGCTAGTTAGTTATTTCATGTATGCACTATGATCAGCTGTCATGAGAGACCAGGAAAACAAATGATTTCTGCTCTGACACACATACATGTTGAAATAGTATATGTTCGTTAGTTTTTATTCATCCTTTTCAATATCTACTTCTAGATACATTTGCAGGTTACCTCTGCCATTATTCCCTTCAACTCTTTTGCTTCCTGTGAAAGCTGTGAGAGATTACAGCCTGTGTGATCTTGGCAGCGATGGCCCGTTCACTGAGTTGGGTTCCCAGAGCCAGAGGCTGGCCGGCAGGGAGCAGAGCATGGTCTGGGTTCTGGGCTGGCTGGGCTCCGTGGGTAAAAGCAGCCTCGAGGAGCACAGTAGGTAGAGCTCAGGAGTCACTTCACACCCTCCCTTTGGAGGAACTGCGGCTGCTTTTAAACAGACCCTTTCTATGCAGAGAACTTGCCTCTGAGCTGGAACTCACGTAGATGTGCATAACTATGAGGAGAGGAATTCCTGGTGGGAAGCTTTAGGTCCATCCTGGCAGTAGGAGACAGGCAAAGGCTCCTTTGAAAGCTGCTCGTGGGAAGATTTGGGGTCACTTGGGGAAAACTGCACCAATGCAAAAGGGTTTCTGATGGGATTTACCATACCCTTCTCTCGCTCAGGAACAGAAGTATACACTGTATTTTGATTAACCTGCCAAATTAGAGATCTTCAAGCTTTGTGTCTTTAGGAGCTCCTTTTGTTTTAAGTACATGCACACTGGAATCAAATTCTGGCTCAAGCACTTACAAACTGTGAGATCTTGCACAGGTGAGTTAATTTCTCTATGCATCCAGCCCCACATCTGTCAAATGGAGAGACTTATAATAATACTTACTCTAGGGGGTTATTGCCAGTACATGGGATAACCTATGTGCTAGTAAACACTCAATGCTAGTAAATAATAACAATTAATAGCAGTCATTATTTTTTTTCCAAAAAATTTACACTAGGCACAGAAGTTGTGAAGAGAATGCCTTGAGATTTGCAAGTTGCAAATGGGAATTTGAGAGTAAGAGAATGGTGAGGAAATAGCTTATAATACAAACCCTGGGGTTCCTTTCTGGACTTCTCTGTACAGAAAACCTTCCATAGTCAGTCATCTACATTGCAGGGACATAAAGTGAGAGCAGAGCAATGAAGTTTGCATCATGGGCTTCCAAAATAAACTTGGGATGCCAGCCTCAGAAACTGGCAAACTGCCTTTGATAGCCAAAACTTTTCATCTCCAAGAGCTGATTTTGCGGAGGGAAAAAAAGAGATCTTAAGAATCCAAGTACAAGGCCCTGCAGGAGGCAAGGAGGCCAGTTTGTGTTGCAGCAACAGATTGCAAGAGAAGACTGGGAGACTCAGACAAGGTCTCTCTGCCAAGGGTGACCACATAACTTAAGGCCCAAATGAGTCACTGCTGAGAGTAAAAGGGGGTATCATTCATCATTATGCTGAGATCATGCCAGTAAGACAGGACCGACCCTGGCAAATCAGGGCATGTGACCTGCTATCCACGGTGCACTGGGCTGGGAAAGAGGAACAGGAGCTGGACGGGGGAAAGGAACGAAACCTGGGGCACTGTGTGGAAGAAAGCAGGATCAGCAGAAAGAGCACCATCTCTTGCCAGCACCAGGGAGCCATAGGGAACCACAAAGGACCGGCAGGGCATCCATCAACACCAGAGTAAACCTCACTTGTCACCTGCCCAGTGAGCCATGTGGCCCTCTGGAGAGAACCTTCCTCCTGGATCCACAGGCACATTGCCTGTGCACATCCAGCAGAAGTGACGGCCACTTGTCCCGTAGACTTTGTTGAGCTACATTCGAACCTCCCTATATGGGCATTCTTTCTAGGGCCCAGGACATTCAGAAGCCTGCAGGAGCAGAGAGACATATGGATGGGGAAGTCCCCAGCATCCACCCTTGGATGGAATTCGGCCATGTTGGAACGCCCCTCCTGTTAGGACAGATTCTAGCAGAATTTATTCAGCAACAGGAACCAGCAGCTGCCGGAGAGATGATGGTGGGAGGTGCGAAGATACCAGCTTAAAGACAGGGAAGCTTTGAAATCTACCAGAAAAATCTTAATGAGAGCTTCCTCAGCCTAAAAGAGCAACATAGCTTACCTTAAAAATGAGTTCATCTTGCAGAACTGAAGTAGACAAAAGAAAATAGACACATGAAAATACATGGTGTGCTTTCAAAGTGCAGATATGTTTTCCCTAGGTAATTTACTATCCCTCATAATTTCCCGAGAGGAATATAAAAGTTACATGTTGATGGCTTTACTCTGATATCAACATTGTAGGATCTTATTTGACCTTAAGGATATTTCTTATGGGCCCTGGGCTCTTAATATTCATAATCACCCACTCTTGTAACTACCAGGAACCTTTTGGAAGATATTTCTAAGGGTGAATTATGTATTTATATGTAAAGCACCAGCAAACATCCTCATGGCCATAACTTTTGGGTGTTTTGAAACCAGATTATAGTAAGACAATGTATTTTATTCAGCAGATTTGTTTTAATCTAATTATGTAGGTGAATAAAAATTACTGCATGCTGGTGCATCTAATGTAAGTTATCTATTATTCACACCACATTTACTTTTAATATTCATGCAGATTCCCTTTGACATAACCTACTGTGTCACAGTTAATCCAATAAAGATAAAATATAGCTCAGCAAAACACCAGTCGATTCCAGCTTTCTGGTAATTATTAAAGACTATTTCACACTGGTTCCTTCAATCAATGTATTTCCCCTTGGATGGTGGCGCTCTTCTTTGAAGCTGTCAGTTCTCCCAATGGATTCAGAGGAACACTCAGGCCCTTTTTCAGTCTCTGGGTCTCAGAGGTAGTTCAAAGAGCACAACAAGGCTTCACAGGTTTATCCTCAAAGGCTGACACTATCTGTTTGATGTATGGTGACTTAAAAAGTCATCTCTGGCAAAGCATGTGTTTGCTACCAGTCTATCGAATCAGTCATTTATCAACTTATCTGTATTCACCCAGTGCACCTGCTAACAGCTCAAAGGAGAACACACACTGTCTCCTGCTGGACTGATATTGATTTGTTTCCCTTCTCTAATTTTATATTGTTTTGCTGCCCTGTGGAGGTAGCGACTCCTTTACGGGATGCAATGAACATGGAACCCGTGAACCGATGGCTTTTGGTTGTTGTGTTCAAGAGCCCAGAAGGCAACAGACTCTTTGCAGATTGAGGACAGCTGGGCCGACGGTGGATCCAAGACTTCCTGTCCCAGCTCGCCTTGCTTTTCACTTTGATCCGCATCGCAGGCATTTCCCTGCATGGATCCTGCAAGGACATCGCAGGGTGAAAACTGGGAATTCCTGAACTCGTAATCAGAAGGTGGTAAGGTCCAACAACTACCAGCACATGCAAATGGAACCCTGGATTAAAGATGGGGATGCAACAACTCCCTCTCTGTAAACTACCTCACCTTAAGCATCTCCACGCTCCAAGGAAAGTTTTCTTTATTTTTTGTCATCCTGAACACGTGATTCTAGCTGAGACGTTTTCTTTTCCACTTCTCTGTCATTACCTGTTTTTAATTAAAATAAAATGAGGCTACCTCACCACATCATGAAAATTAGTATCATTTATGAAGGCCTTTCATATTAATTTAATTTCTGGTGTGATCATATAATTTGATTAACATTATATAGGTAACGCTTCAACTACAGAAAAGACAATTTTGATGGATTCTGATAGAAAAGGACAAAGACAAGGTGAATATTTTTTCTGTGCAGCGTTATATATTTTAGGCAGAGCAGTTGTTATTTTAGGATGGCAATAATCCTATGACTGCAGAGTAAGTTGTCACATGAGGTGAGTCTGAGAGAAGTTATTGTTTTTTCCTGGCTCCCTACTTCCACAAGTCATTCTCTCTCTCAGAATATTTTGGTGAAATTCATCGATATTCTCTCTCTCCACAGGACTCTCTTCTTCTTGCTCTGTGTACATTCCCTGGATGGACTGATTCAGCCATGGCTCCTGTTATCTGCATAACGACAGTAATGCTAAATCTAAAACTCAAAATATTAATATCTTGGATTTAGAATGTTAGAGATTTTTAGATAATGGTCCTGTGATCTGAGTGCTTCTGTTCTTTCTTTCTTACGTATAATATGGCTTTAAAATGGACTTTATATTGACTATCTTTGCCATTCGTTGTTCCTCCCGATTCTGAAATGCCTTGTGTAGCTGGGAAAATGAAATCACCTGGTGGTACCAAATTTGAAAGCACTGGCGATGAGAGAGGAGGGATTTTGAAGGAAAGTAACCAGACCTGCTCTACACAGTAATATGGTCAATATATCAAAAAACCAATAACTTCACTGTGGCACAGGAACAGGCAACCAGATGGAAGACCACTGCCCCTGGGGCAGAATGGCCAAAATAGGTAGTTTTCTGTTAAATTTTAGGTTTTTGTATTTTGGGATTTTGAGATGTAAAGCTCTAAATTTTGCCACACCTTCAGTAAAGACCTTGAATCAGTGAGTGAGTTACTAGGTGAGAGAGTAAGTGAATGAATGAACGAGTGAGTGTGTGCGTGTGTGTGCATGTTCTGAAAATCAGTGAAAGGAACTGAATTTCATGTTGGGTCAAGAAGATGAGAGAAGGGTTTAGGGTACATACGTGGGAAGGTAAGATCCATAGATTGAGCTACACCGAGCCCAGCGTTAGAGCTTCATGTACCTTCTAGAGCCTCAGTAGACAGAAGACTGTTGGACCCTCTTGGAATTGCTAGCAGTCTTGTGGAGAACAACAGACTTAAGGAATCAGGGTTTGAGCTTAATACCTAGAAACAAGAGAGCAGGGTGACTCCAGCTAATGTGTCTTCCCTCAACTGAAAAGGCAAGCACAAAAGCAGCAGCTCAAAATAGTATATCAGTCATATTGCAGGGTATGAAATTATCTCAGGGTGGCTGAGTTATCTTGTGCTTTTATGAAAAATTGGCAATTATGTCTTTTATAGTCTCTCGCATTCAGTGAGAAGAGGATATTGAATATATTTTAGCTATATATTAAAATGCATTTTATTTGTCAATTATTAAAATCATTGTTTTTAAAGAGAAAAAGAAAGTATTTAAATATGGTTTATCATTTACATTATGATGTTCATTATATACTTTAAAATGCTCACATATAGTATAATATAAACATGTATGCTGGTTTTACTAGTAAGGGGCAGTCGGCTGTTATAAATAGGAACCCACACTTGTGGGGTGGTCACGTAGCATTCATTACATAAGAAAGACCACACTTCAGAAGTAACTATTAAAGGCATTTTTTTTGTCCGTATCTCTTATTCATATTGTAATTTTGTTAATCAGCATAATGAATGTTAGAAATAGATTTTTATTGGAGAAACTGGTAACTTCTAATCGGCATAATGGGTATTAGAAATGGGCTGTCATTGGTTAAAAATAACAGTATTTAAGATATGTGGATTGGCTAAAATATTCAGGGACACCTGAAAGGCCAGAGAGCTGGGACTTCAAATTTACATAACAGGTTGTATGAACTACTTAGTGTCAGCTTTCTAATGGATGTTTGTTTACTAAGTACCTGGGCCACTTTGCTAAGGCTTGTTTGTTTAAAGCATGTCTGTATATGTAGCAGCATTTTTATTTGGTCTGAGGGTGCAAAGAAATAACTGTCCTGCCCCTACCTTAAGCATGTCAGCAACTACCATTTCAAAAGTAAATAACTAAGTTGTTCATGACCAAACTTGCTAAAGTTGTTTTTCAATAATTTGTTAAAACCTTACTTACATGCATTTTTTTTTCCATTTTCACCAGTTTATTGATATCTCTGGGGGGAAAAATGGTCGATATTGGAGCTAGAGGCCATAAGTGGCATTCACTTTAGGCAATTTCCTAGGTGACAATAGCTATCATTTCCCAATTTGGTTTCCTGATGCACTTCTGCCTATTTGGACCCATACCATTAGTCTCCATCTGTGGGGATATGAAGATTAACCTTGCTCAGTGTTATGTTAGAGATTTGAATTGGAGATCAATTTCCTTTAGGGAAGAGACTATCAATCAATGTCAACCCTTTATTTATGCAACACCCACAGTATGCACAATATTGTTCTAAGTCCTTGGACAATTACCAAAATTACTTACACCGTAGACAATGATCACCCAGAATTCAAGATCTGCAGGGGCACAGAAGAGTGGGTGTATTTAATTTCATCATCTGCAGATAATCTTCAGTGACAGCTATCTATGGATTCACTGCCGAGAGCTGTAATTTGTGGTGGATCACATGTCCTTTAAACTTCTCTTTCTTTTCTTTCATTCCATTTTCTATCTTTCTTTTCTCTTTCACCCTACCTTTCCCTTTCCTCCTTCATTTTTCCCCATTTTTCCTCCCTTTTACTCTCCCTCCTTCCCTTCCTTCCTACCTTTTTACTTCCTTCTTTCTTTTGTCTGTATCTGTTTATTTGAGCATTTTCCCCAAGATATTAAAGCTTTTAATCTATTGTTTTGTTTTCCTTCCCTTTGCACCATAACCATTATATAGCTTCATTTAAAAACAAATAATCTCCCCTCTCACAGAATATGACTGTTTGTGTTGAGTACTTCCTTTCTTGGGCCATGCTAAGAGCAATTGGCCCTTCTGCCTTCACTGAGCCTCGATAAATTTTCTAATAGCTTAGATTCCCCTGAACTCTCCCATCCATGGGAGCTGCTGGCCGTCATCTTGCTACTTTAAGACCTAGGCATTTTGAGGTTTGAACCTTGGTTCTCCCATCCTGATTCTATGACATGGGACAAGATGTTTGAATTCTCTCAACTCTAGTTTCTTCATCCATAAACAAGATGCCATGATGTTTACTTCATAGCATACAGAGCATTCTTTCTGACTTTGGTTACTGTCATCACTTCTGCTTTGTTTTTAACCCAATTCTCGGTTTCTCATCTTACTGGACACCAGGCTCCCTCCTTCACTGCACTGGGATGACCTGCCTGTGTTCACCCATCAGGTGTTAGACCCAGGTGTGTCTGCTGCCTTGGCATCCATGTCCCCATTAGAGCATCTGAGCTGCACTCCCCGCCACCCCTTCAGCCCTCACAGTGCTCCTGGCTCTTTTGTAATCTGTGCCCTGCACACTGAGGGCCTATAAATCAGGAGGAGTCATTTTAATTAAGGAGATCAATAATTCTTCCCCTGTTTTCTCTCAGCACTCATCAATTATATGACACCTGTCCCAAGATATGTCTAGGCTCCAGATTAATCCCTTCCTGTTTGGGAAGATTTAGAAATCCTAGGCATCAAGGTGCTTAAGGTTTTAGGACCTGAAGTCAGAAAGACTGGGCTTCAAATCCTGGCTTTGCCATTCAGTAGTTGTATGAATTTGGGATATTTTAACAGTTTTGAGCCTTAGTTTCAATCCCACCTATTTTTCTAAAAGAGCAGTTTCCTAATGAAATAAGAATTAAGGAATAAGAAATAAGACTAGGGCATCAGAGACATAGAGGCAAAATCTGGTTTCTACCACTTATGGAGTGGACAACTTTGAGAAAAATCTCACTTTCCTTCTGCTTCTGCTTCCTCATATATAAAATGAGGATACTAATGCCTGGAGGACTGTGGTAGAGACTGATGAGGTAAGTTGAGCTCTTTTCCATGGCACCTTGGATGCGATCAGTTGCTTCAGGATGAAAATGAGCATCCCCTTCCCAGACACTGGCTGACAGAAACTCATGGAAGTAGATGATGATGGCAAACTTCTAACTTTATGAGAAGCGTATGGCCACAGAAGTTGCTGCTGACACTCTGTGTGAAGAGTGGAAGGGTAATGTGATGCGGAGTCGGTGGTGGGCATGACAGGTGAGGGGTCCTCATGAAGCAGGCGATCTTGACCCATAGCTGAATAAGAGGCACTCCTGTTACAGACCAAGGAGAAGTGGGGAAAGGATGTGCCAATCTGTTCCAGGTTGGTTGTGGATGCTAATCTGAGTGTTCTCGATGTGGTTATTTATTTTTTTTAAAGGAGAAGGATATTCCCGGACTGACATATTACCAAGTCTCATTGCCTGGCGCCTGAAAGAGGCAACAGAGTCTGCAAATTTTCCACCTTTTTAAAGAAGATGACATCCACCAGTGTGCCATGGAGAACCCTGAACAGAGAAGGTAAGAAACCAAGGTCCAAAGGCCTCAAGTCTTGTTACCCAAAATGTCCCGCAACCCGTATGTCAACATACTGCTCTGAAGAAACAACATACTTAAAAAATAAGGACTAGGCAGAAGACTATGATAAAATGTTGGTGAAAATACCAACAAAGGCCAAAGAAAAGCAAAACACCAGGAACAGATTGCCAAGAGATAGAGGCTGTTCTCTCTCAGAGCCTCTGCCTCTAACTTTGAGTTCTGTCAAAAATAAGATGTTCTAAGAATAACAAATAAATGAGATAGGACATTTTAAAAGGATTACATAAGATAAAAATCTGTGAACACATTTACCTACAAAAGGCTTTGCAAATGTTATTTCTAGCTCTGAGAAGGATGCCCTCACATAAGGCTAGTCAGTGTTTGAATGAGTTAAAGAAGGAAAGAAGACGGAATCTCTTTGTTCGATCTGATTTTCACGGTACTTCTGGCTTTACTGGGTTTCTCCGACTTTCTCTGACTTTCTGTAGTTATCACGCCATTTCTCATGCATTGCACCTGAGACTCTCTTCTTCCTCTCTTCTTTCCTAGGGCAGCTGCCCAGCCCAAACCAATAAACAACAATAAAACCATTTGCTTTAAATTACTCTTGTTTCTGTCTGCTGTGCTATTTCCAAGTTCCACCATCTTTTGTCTCAGGTTGTCCTCTGCGAGAGACACAACTCATACATTTCTGTCCTCTGCCATGCAGTGAGGGGTAGCCGCACATGCCTGAGAGCCCACTCATGGCTGGAGCTGGTCCCAGAGGCAAGCTGTTTTCAACGCTAGGGTGGCTGTTGGACACGAATCTTTTGACAAGTTTGCCAATGGAGTGGGAAAGCTGTGTGGGCAGGGAAGAGCTCTGAACAGATCTCTGTGTTTCTGTTCAAGATGAGCTTCCAACCAGTGCCAGCACAGGGTGCCTTTAGCATCTGTGATGGTTAATTTTATGTGTCAACTTCACTGAGATAAGGAATGCCCGAATAGCTAGTAAAACAGTATTTCTGGGTGTGTCTGTGAGCGCGTTTCTGGAAGAGATTAGCATTTGAATCAGTGAACTGTGTAAAGATCTGCTCTCACCCATGTGGGTGGGCATCTTGCAATCTGTTGGGGGCCCAAATAGAACAAAGAGACAGAGGAAGGGTGAATTCACTCTCTCTCTCTCTCTCTCTCTCTCTCTCTCTTCTTGAGCTGTGACATCCATCTTCTCCTGCCCTTGGACATTAGAGCTCCAGATTCTTGGGCCTTCCGACTCTGTCTTGGAGTCACCCCTTCAGTTCCTCTGGTTCTCAGGCCTTCAGACTTGGATTGAATTATAGCACTGACTTCCTAGTTCTCCAGCTAGTAGATGGCAGACCATAGGACTTCTCAGCTTCTGTAATTGGGGGAGCCAATTTCTTATCATATTAATAAATCCCTTGTTATACTATATCTCTATATAGACTATTGGTTCTGTTTCTCTGGAGAACTCTAATACAACATGACACTGCTTTCAATCATTAAGAGAATATCCCTACATGGAAACCTAGGACATTTTTGCCTCAGAAGGCATTCCCTTCTGACTGCAAATAAACGGTGTGAAGAATAGATCTCTATGCACAAGGAAAATGTTGTAGTTAGAAATTGTCCCCAAACCTAAACATTGCCAAACACAAAGACTATTTAAAGAACAATATTGGGAATTAGTTTCTTTTGGGAATATATCCTACTCCATTTAAAATCTCAAAATGTCACAGCTAAATAGTCTATACTCAAAGTTGTTCACTCTATAAGTGATAGAGGACAGATTTTGCATCTATATCTCTAATGCACCAGTCCATTTTTATTCCACTATGAAACTACCACCTTCGGAGGTACAAACTCAAAAATCAGTGGGAGGCAAGCACATAACCTGTGGGGCAGAAGTGCCTGGTGGGGACTGTGGCATCAGCAGAGGGCAGACATCTCAAGGGGCAAATGCAGAGATGCAAATCTGCTTCTGGTGAGTGTGCCTTGATACTGAGTGTTGTCAGATTCTCTGGTTTGTTAGTGTATGTGAAATCCTTTTAAATATTTGTAATTGATTAAACAAACACTCTGTGGGCTAAGTGGTTGCTATGTTGTAATTACTAGTCTAGTTAATATTCTTTTTTTTTTTTTTAAGAAAACCGAGTCTCAATAATGAGAGATGACAGTTACACAGAAAGTTGTTGGAGGCAATTGTTTTAGACATGCTCAATAGTAGGCTTTAGTCCAAAGTTCATTCATTAAGACCAAGTCCATGGCCTCTCAACCCCTAAAAATATACTGATGGAACCTAGCTGTGGTAGATTGAATAATTAATCTCAAGTCCTCACTCCCTTTTAGATAGCACTGTTATGTAGAACCATGCCTTTCCCATGGCCTTATGGGGGTAGAATGCATTTGTCCATCCTTGACTTTGTGTTTGACCTTGTGATATGTGCTGGTCAATGGAATGTTAGTGGACACAGCTCAAGAAGAGCCTTCAAGTGTGCTTGGATAGTTGGTCTTGTTCTCTTCTGCCATTGCCATGAGGAGGACATGTCCCAGGTAGATGCTAGTACCAGAAGAAGGTGACACCTGAACCTAACTCGCAACCTAGAGTTAAGTCAAATGTAGTTCAGATAAGATTAACTAGACCCCAGCCAGTCTGCTCATGAGCATGAAATAATACTTATTTTTATATGCTGCTGGAATTTTTGCAGTTGTTTGTCATGTAATGAGAGCCGATGAATAAATACACTGAGGATTACGCTTCTATCCAACTCAGGGGAAATTTACATCTTTTATGGAACTCCAATTACCACCTCCTCCACACAAGACATATAACAACATACCACAGAAGGGGTGGCTTAAACAACAGAAATTTATTTTCTCACAGTTCTGGAGGCTGAAGTCTGAGATCAAGGTGTTGGCAGGTTTAGTTTCTCCTGAGGTGTCTCTCTTTGCCTTGCAGATGGCCGCTTTCTCCCTGTGTGCTCACGGGGTCTCTCCTTTGTGCACATACCTCCCTGGTGTCTCTCTGTATCCAAATTTCCTCTTCTTATAAGGACACCAGTCAGATTGGAATAGGGCCCATCCTAAGGGCCTCATTTTAACTTAATCACCTCTTTAAAGGCCTTATTTCCAAATATAGTCACATTCTGAGGTACTGAAGTGAGGGCTTGAACATATGGATTTTGAAGGGGACACAATTCAGCCCGTAACATATATAGGTTCACATTTGACTAGGGTGACCATTTCTTGTTCAGACTCACACACACAGAAAGTGCTAAAATGCCAAAATGCATCAGACGCTGGGATAACCTGTGTAAACGAGGGCTGCATAAATGGCTGTGCCAAGTTAGTGGTTCTGGTGGTGGGGGATGTATTCAGCCTCCTTCAGAGGGGACCGAGGTCTGTTCCAACTGTCCTGGATACTGTTACAATAGCTTGTCTCAGCTCCCAGGCTGACTCGTGAAGGTCTCAGCTGACCAAAGTGAGAAAAGATTTAATTAACCTCCTTGAACACCACCCCACAGCCCCCCCGAACCAGCCCTGTCTGCTGTCTCACTTTTGCCTGTTGACTCTGACCACCGTCACCTGTCCTCAAAAGTTAGTTATGCACATAGGCCTGGTCCCTTGTGCAGCCTTTGGTTTTTTGCTGCACAAACCTTGAAGTCAGACTCAGTAGCACTTTGCATTTGCTACAAAGGTCTAGTAACATTTGCAAGCTCTACAGAGTCTACTAAAGATTTTCCTTGGAGAATGAGAAGAATGTTCCCCTCACTCACCCCACCACTGAACACAATCTAATTTAAAAAATCACAATAGATGGTTCTTTTTCCTCCTTTCTCACAGGTTCTACCTCTCATACTTTGACACCCTCCCAAATTCTGGTGCCGTTAGGTGGCAACCCCCTTGGAAGTTTAGTCCAGGCTTTCTCTCTTCCTGTTCAGTGAACCCACAAAACCAGCCCCTTCTTTCTGTGGCGGTAGCTGGGACATGGGTGAGAAAGGCAATCATTTATAGACCCTGGGAATGACTCAGGGGATGCTTGATGTCACTAGGACACTTTTCAGTGGATGGCTGATCACGTAGCAGTGGTGACAATGGAATGAGTATTGGACAGACATCTAAAGCTAGAACATCAGGAGTACACAGGGCACCTTTCTTAGTGCTCTAAGTGAGTCATGGGTGTGACCAGCCCTTGCAGAGCATGGGTGTACCTGTGTTTAAGGAAGTGGCAGAGGTGTGGCTTGTTTCCTATGCCACCATTTAAAATCATGTCCATTGCAGCTTTGTGGCTCATGTTATTGGATTGCAAGAGACGATTGAAGACTGCTTTTGCCTTTTCTCAGTAACAGTGACTCTCAGGTTGGGGAGCTTTTGAGAATCCTGATGCTCTTACAGTACTCCTGACCAACTCAATGAGAATCACTGCAGGTGAGAGACAGGCATCAGTACTTTTCATAGCTCTCCTGATGTTCCCTGTACAGCAAAGTTTGAGAACTAGTTCTCTAGATCCTGACTACTCTGTGGTCAGTGGATCAACAGCTGTGGGCTCCTGTGGGAGCTTGTTAGAGATGCCAAATCTCAAGCCTACCTCAGACCTAAGGAATCGGAACCTGTGTTTTATCAAGCTCCTGGGTGACTCCTACCCATGTTAATGTTTGAGGAGCACTGAGCTGGATCAACTGCTCTCACCTTTGGCTGCACATTAGTCACGTGGTGCTGTACCAACCCCACTCACTAACAACCACAGGTGTGAGCAAAAGACTTAGGATGTTTTCAGATCTCTGCAGGTGATTAAATTTGAGAACCACAGCTCTAGGCTCTACCATTTCTCTCTGTTTGAAGCACATCTTCCCAGCATTCAAATGGGTCTGTGAGCTATGGCATCACCCAGTGCCACTGCATCAGACAGCAGTGATGCCACATCAGAGTTGTGCAGTAATTGCAATTTGGGCTTCTCTCCTGCATTGGTGCTGCCTCGTGTGTAGAGTCACTGAGGCTGGTGGGACCTGGAGGTTCTTGAAGTGAACCCTAAGAGAGGGTCAAATGAATGACAAGACGTTTCAGTAGGAACTTTCGGGAAAAGTCCTGCCAGAAGGAAATCTAGACCTGCCCCCTCCTGTTGAATTTTCTTAGCCACACTGTATAAATAATACCAGTTTTGTTCAATAATGTTAAAATTAAATAAATTATGTGCATAACAATATAAGTGCTATGGGTTGAATAGTGTAAACCTAAAAATGATATAGTAAAGTGTTAACCTCCAGTATCTCAAAATGTGACCTTATTTGGAAATAGAGTCTTTATAGAAGTAATCAAAGTACAATTAGGTCATTAGGATGAGCCCTAATTTAATAGGACAGGTGTCCTTATGAAAGGAGGAAATCTGGACACAGAGACAGAGGGAAGAGATGTGAAGATACGTGGGGAGAAAATGACCATATGACCATAGACATTCATCTACAAGTCAAGAAAAGGCAAGTATGGCTGTCACACACCGGGGGCTAGGAAGAGACAAGAAAGGATTCTCCCCTGAAGCTGTCAGAGAGAGTGTGACCCTACCAACACCTTGATTTCAGCCTCCAGGTCCCCAAGACTACAGGTTTCTGCTGTTTTAAGCCACCTTGTTTTTGGGACTTTATTACAGCAGCTCTAGGAAACTAATATAAGTGAGGTTAAAAATGAATTGAGGTGATTTTCTCCCAAATGAATCTAAAGAAGAAAAAAAAGATTAAAAACTGGAAGAGGAAATTCTAAAACCAAATAGCTCTTTTGAAAGATTCTTTTTACTGATAAATGTAAGTACACAGATGCTTAAAATAAAAAACTGAAGAGCTTTTTGCTTAAAGATGTAATATTTTCCAGCAAGCAATGAATGGAACTTAACTCAGAGCTGTTTGTGGAAATGTGTTTTCCCCTTAGAAATCATTAAAACATACATTGTTGCTCTTTATGCTAGTTTTATGATGCATGTCGGAATTCCAAATTAAATAATGTTTAGATGTTTATGCGCCAAGAATTGTTTCTCAAAGAGGCCTAAGAATGGGCAGAAGAATATCTTTTTTATACTGAAGCGGTGAATCCTTATTCAATGGGCAAAATGTATGTTACGGTAGGGTTGTATTACAATATCAAAATATTTTGACAGGTAAAAGACTATGAATACAGAAAGACCTCCGTGTTCTACAGACCCTAATAGCAAGCACATTTGCCAAGAAGTTAGACACTGCTTTTCAAAACACGTTCATATCTTTTGTTTCATTCTTTGCTTCCGTGTCGGTAAACCTGGCAGTGCTAAATCCAAGGGACCTAGAAACCTTTTCATATCTCCCCTCCCGAGAACCACAGATGAAAGTACCCATGCTAACTTTGTTGAGCTTTTTCATCAGCTCCTGAAGTTTCTACAAAAGCATGTTGCTGACCAGGAAACTGGGTCAGGCAATTGTTCTGCAATAAAGATGATCTTTTGAAGTGTCTCAGCAGCAGCCTAACTTTAACAGGAGTCCCGTGGATCATGCTCTTCACAAATTGAGCTTCAGGTCTCAGATATTATTTATCCTTCTTTAATAACAATAAAAAAAAATCTTGCCCTTTCTTCCCCCCACCTGCCTCTGCGCTTTCTGATTGATGAACCTATTCACTTAAACAGAGAGTTTTAAAAAATGCTTTAAAAAAATACAACCACTTCTTGAAATATATTTGCCAAGAGAAGCTACCTTGAGAAACCCGGTGCAGCTAGCACGTGTGAAATGCTGGCACACTGCCATAGGATGCCCACCACTGACTTGGGCAGAGTCTCTAGGAGGGGCTTTGACCGCGGTTTGAACAGGATCTGATCTTTCAGAGTCAAAGGTATTTTCCAGTCTTGGGATTTCCCAACTACCCCCAACAGAGGCATTTTCTCCCTTAATTCCTCAATCAGGGAAGAAATAGGTTGTGGTTTTATTTTGATTTAAATTAACATCATTAGCATATTCAGAGTGAAATATGTATAACTCATTGGATCAGATACCCTTTAACAGGGACATGAATTATGAATCAATGAAAGAAGCTGTCACCAGCTATGTTTACCTTGATATTAACAGCATAAGCAGTCAGTGTTGGAAGTAGCTGGGGCACATTTTCCATTAAATCCATCTTGTCCTTCAGGAATGAGATAGAGACAGAGGAAGGAGAGAGGGGAGACAGGTGAGAGAGGGCTGAAGTGATAGAGGGATGATAGTATTTATGAGGATTTCTTTTAGCATCCAATGGAATTCAAATAACTCACTTGTTAGAGGCCCCACATAATGCAGGTCCACTCAGATCATGCAACGTGAGCAGAGACATTGTCACTAGTTCAAATTTCAGTGTCCATAAGTAAAGTTGTATTGAAACACAGCCACAGCTATTCCTTTATGTAATGCTTATGAATGCTTCTGCACACCAATGGCAGAGTTGATTAATTGTAACAGAGCCCATAATGCCTAAAATAGTTGCCATTTGTCTCTTTGTAGAAAAAAGCTCTCAGACTCCCTATATATTAAAATATATGCATTTATATATGTACATATGTATGTGTACGTATATGTAAATATCTATCCATCTAAAATTTTCCTTTAATACAAAGGCAAACTTTTTTCCTGGCATCATTTCTTCTAAGCAAAGTAATATAAGCACTGAAGCATAGTATCTGCACATCTCTATCCTCTTATTCAATTTCCACAGTTAAAAACAACACTGCTCAGATGCACAAGGAAATGTTTTATTCTACTATGTGCTTACGTTGATAAAACTCACAGTGCTCTGTATTTACTCTGCCTGCCAGGGCAGTATATTCACTTGAAGTCTAGGCCATAATGGTATCTGGTATTCCTGCAATAGCAACTTCAAAAGTGATGTAAAAACATTAGTAGTAAATATACTCAGATCTTAAACTCCCATCTGGGGTGGTGGAATTCATTTCCTATCACCTATAGTTAAAAAGGGACTTAAGTTCTGGCTTTTAACTAGGGGATCATTTAAGCTGTGTTTTAAATGAATATTCAAGGAAGGGCTTAAAGAACATTACTTCCAGTGGGAGCACTTTGATCCTAGAATTGCAGAAGATCCTTTAGTTTAATTTTTATAAAGTGACTAATGGGAACCTGGAGGTAGCCAACTCGACTTAATTTATCAGATGTGTCTCGGATGGTGAGACATAATAAAGAATATATGTAGTCTTTGTCCCTGGTTCTTGGCACAGAGCTTCCAAAACCCTTAGAATTTTCCTGATAGGAGTGTCTTTCATTATTCACAATGAGCTCCTTTCCACTATAAATTTATGCTAATAAGGTGACTCTTGGTGGGTCCTCAGATAGTTTTAAGGGAGGGGCTGTCCAAGCCATGAAGACCAAGCAGGTGATTAGAGAGTTGGAATTTTCAGCCCCACCCCCGTCGTCCAGGGAGAGAAGGGGCTGGAGACTGAATTCAAACACATGGCCAGTGATTTGATCAGTTATGCTATGTAGCGAAACCTGTGTAGTGAACCATGAGGCTCAGAGAGTTTCCAGGTTGGTGAACACATCCGTAATCCAGGAGGCTGGTGTACCCTGAATCCATGGGCATGGGACCTCTGCTCTCCTCAGGCCTTAACCTGTCATCTCTTCCATTTGATGCTTCCTTAGCTGTATTCAAGATAATAAACAGCCATTGTAAATACAGTGCTTTCAGTGAGTTCTATGAGTCATTCTGATAAATAATCCAATCTGAAGGCAGCTGTGAGACTCCTCGAATTTGCAGCTGGCTGGAAAGAAGTGAAAGAAGCTTGAGGACACCTGGGACTTGCAGTTGGCATCTGAAGAGGGGACAGGCTTATGAGACTGAGCCCCTTACCTGAGGGGTCTGCACTAATTCTGGGAGCTTAGTTAGAATTGAATTGAACTGTAGGACACCCAGCTGGTGTCAAGAATTGTTGCTGAAATGCATACGGTGACTGTGGGCAGGCCCGACACTAAGTGCTGAGGACAGAGAGAGGGATGAGGCAATGCTCATTCTCAAACAGTTCACAACCTGTCTGTGCAACTTCCCAGAATTTTGAAAATGTGATCTTAAGAGGGTAAACCTCCTCTCTCAAGGAAGGATGAGAGGAGTACAATGTAAGGCAAAAGCAAAAGGTCCTTGGTTTCCGTGTTTGAAGTACACTGTGGCCTGTGAAGACTGCAGCTCTGTTCCTACGGCCATCCCGAGGCTTTGTGTGCCAGTGCTCATGATCTATCTGTTATTGAGTTTGTGTGCTTGGGATATTTTCCAGGTTTGTAATTTTAGGCGTATGAGTACTGTTCTGTGAGGGGCTTCTAGTGGGTGAAAGCATTTGACACTAGGAAATGAGGGAAAGATTTTCCCAGAGTAAGTGGATCCAGAAGCCTTCACTTGGGGCCGGTTATTCACTGGGACTCAGTGGGTGTCTGAAATCATTTGTGTCATATCTGAAATAACTTGTAAAGAGCAATGTCCTTCCTAATGAGAAGCTGAATGTTTCGGCTGAAAAGCAAACTGAGTGGAGTAGTTATCATCAGAGGTAGGGAATTGAGAGCCAAGAGATATGGCCCTGGACCTCCTGTTTGGAGAAAGGCAACACTGTTAAGTCAGTTTCTAGTGCAGGATGTAGAGTTGAAGGAGAAAGAAAGGGGAGCCAGGAAGGGCGGAGATGTTGGATAGAGAACAAAACAACCACAGCAACAACAACAAAGCTGCACAGAAGGGCTGGAAAGGGGATTGTAACAGTACTATTCTAGCCATTTTAAGCAAAAATAAATAAATAAATAATAATAATATCAAGACTTAGGTGCTTACAAAATTGTGGCTGGGCTGGAGGAAGTGGGCTCCAGACTGGACATCCCAGTAATAACTCTCAACCCAGTGTTGCAGAAATAGCACAGCCAAGTAGCAGCTGCCTCTGCCTCCACGAGAGCTGGGGACACAGAACATCACTGGCCCCAGGGCTGGCCATAGGACAGCAGCACTCTGGCTGCTGTCTGGGACTGAGGAAGGCCACACATGCTCACAAGAACTTCATCGGCACAGTGGGCGCTGCCCCAGCCACTTCCTCTCTCTCTACTAGTTCCCCATTTAATTCAGTGCAAGCTATTGGAGAACCCGTCACATCTGCAACCCAGGTGCAAGAACATTTGGGAAACGTAGTTGGTATCTTTCTAACTTCCGTAGCACAGATGGAATAGAGCAGACGTTGAAGGAATGAATCAATCAACTGTATCTTCCATGGGTTGGTGAAGGGGTACCCAGACATTAGGACTTCTTAGTCCTATTGTCATAAACTTGTACTTGAGAAGCTTGGTCATTTTTATGTTTTGGAAAGTTTGTACCGTTATTGAAAGATGTGCAAAGAATGGGATTTTAGTCTACATCTGAGGTAGAGTTTACAAGGAGGAGTAGGGTCTTTTCTGGAGCCCCACATGCTGTTGTCGGCAGCAGAAACAATGTTACATGGAGCAGTGAAGAGGGGAAAGAATTGAGGACCAGGTTTGTAATGATCTCTTTCCACCCAGAGGTGTTAATCCTGAAGCCGTCCTCTGCTTCCACGCCAGGTGGATTTAAATTGTTTTAATAAAGAGGCTACTACACACTTACATGTCATGAATGTGGCTTGTACTTAGAGCAGCAAGTCAAACTTCCAGCAGGTGAACAGTCTTTTGGAGAATTTTAAACCCTAGGCACATTTACTGCAATAATTGAGTAATTGCATGAGCAATTGCATGAGCATCTTGTATGTTCATCTGTCATCTTCATGATCTTTCATTCTCACTCACTTAAAAAACATTTATGAAGCACTTACTATGTGCTACGCACAAGGGAAATAAAGACAAAAGATCAGTTCCTGACCTCAAATTGCTCAGTTTAGTGAGAGATGATGACAATTAATATGCCAAAACAATGTAGCATTACTAAATGATGATTAGCATGGAGAACTTACAAAGACTCAGGTGCTATGCTCAGTCCTTTATTTGTGGTGTCATTTAATCTTTGTTATAATCTTTGAGCATGACACTATACATATCCCATTTTATATATCCCATCTGAGGTGCAGAGATGTCAACAACTTGCCTGAGTTAACTCAGCTAGTAAGCAGCTGGAGGGTGGTTGAGACCCTGCTGGAAGACTTCAGAACTGAGCTCTTGGCCACCTGCTGGGCTGCAGACACAGGTGAAAGCACTAGCCCATATCTTTCATTCAGTCTGGGGAAGTCAATTCAGAGGACTGATCCAGAGTGAGTAGATACAAATGGTCACTTTAGGTGGAGCTAAATGGAATTGGCCAGGTAAGCAAGTAAGGGCCCATTTTTGGGTAGAAGGATCACTATGCATGCCCAGTAGGGTGAGAGGGCATGGCACATTTGGGGACCTGAAAATAGTTCTGTATGGTACAAAGAGTGTGGTTGTATTAAGGACTGGCGAGAAGGTGTCTTTGTGAGCCTTGGCAAGGAATTTTAACTAAGATTTGAAGGCAGGGAAGGTTTTTAAGGAGATGAAAGACCAGATCCTTTAGAAACACACTCTGGAAGCATCTTATATGCAGGGCCCTGTTCTTAGATCAAGAATTCCTCAAACAAAAGCAAGGTCATTACCTGTTATTCCTTGGCAAGGACCCAATACCATTCAGGTTGAATGTTAATATTAATACAAAACACCTTGATTTTTAAAAGTCACTGAAGAACTCAATCTCCCACTGATTACTTTCTAGCACTAGTCACAAATGCTGACATCCAGGGAAGTCTGAGAAAGATAACACAATGAGAATGACTTTCCATTCTTCACTCTTTGCCCCCTGTAGCCAGCTGAATTGGACTCATTATGATTTCTCTCTCCCATGTGGACATTGAGGTGCGTTGATGAGATCTGGGTTGCGCTACACTCCACACCCATTTTCAAAGCCTGATGTGTCGAAGCTCGCTCCTATCCTCCACGATTCACAGGTTGAGAGATACTCTCCTGCAGCAGCCTATGGATTTCAGATGGCTATGAAGGCAGCTTCAGGAAATGAACTGTCCATTCCAGTTCTCCATGCTCCACTCTGCAAATAGAGCACAAGAGACCTGGGATTTCATAAATGGCAAAGGGGGAGGGTCTGTGGGAAGGTGGCGCCATGCAGGGGTTAAGCGTTCATCTTCTGGATTCAGCAGTACATGAATTCAAACACCGGCCTCAGCACTTAGCAGCAGTGTGATCTCGTGCAAGATACTTAACCTCTCTCTAAGCCTCAGCGTCTTTATCCATGTGAGGGAAAAGTGGCACCTCCATAGAGACAATCTATGTAAACGATCACACAGTGCCTACCACAGAGTAACTACTCAATAAATCTTTGCTTATTGTTGCTGTTGTTGTGCACAAAGAAGGAAATAGCAGAAATTGATAGAATGTGTGCTCTCCCAGTCTAACGCAGACCAGGATAACTGCAGGCTCCTGGCTTTCTTTCTGTCCCCTAGAAAAATGTGAACAACAGTGGGACTGCTGTGGGAGATGTCCCTCGGCCCATTTCGTGACTAGGCTTGATCCAATCCCACTCTTCTGTCCATTCAGAGACAAGTGGGTTCTTGGGCTCTCGGCACATTCTCTGAGGGGCCGTGCTGCCGGTGGCAGTTCCCTCCTCCCAGCCCATCATCCTTTTATGAGACTAAGCCGGGTCCTTCCTTCCTCCTCCCTCTGCCCTTCACACCCATTCACCACCACAACATTGGAAATGGGGCTTCATTTTTATTGGTTTATTTACTCCCAAAACCCATTTTAAAAGCTGACCCCTAATAAATGAGCCATCTTCTTGATTAGAAAAAGATGAAATAATATTAGAATTTTTAAAAATGCCAAACTGGTGTGTGCTGTTCTAAAGAAAATTGTTGCTGCCTCTATTAAGTACCATACATGCTAAATCAACACTTACTCAGAATTTGAACTTCAGCTTATTATGAATGATTTTTACTTTTGTTTTCAGAGTAAGAGGGTCACAAATAATATTCCTAGAACTCTGTCCGCTTGCACTGTCACAAGCATGTATAGGCTGACGCCTGCTCTTTTTTCCTTTGTCTCCAGCATAAGATGGTCAGGAACAAAACTTTAGGAAATCTGAACTTATACCTGTAGAACACAGAGGAAGAAACCTCAGGACAATAAACCAACACATAAATACGCAGTAAGCTTAGAACAAGGTAACTGAGTTCTAGACAGAAGTGAGAAGTGAGCACGTCAAATGATTGCAGATTGCTTCTTGCTGCTCTCCATACTAAGTATTGTTTAACAAATACCTATTAAACCAGTGATGTGCCAGATATGTTGGGAATTACAAAGACAAGTGTTCACTTCTTCTAAGAATTTATAAACTGATGTTCTGCACTTCAGCACCGTGTTAGAACTGATGTGTCCTCTGCTTCATTTCCTCCGTATCCCAAGATGGCAACAAGCTACCCGGATAACATGCTAACGTGAGGGTGGCATTCTGTGCCATCTCCTCTTTTTATTTGTAGTATAATAAGAACCTGAATAGATTGTGATAAGGTCTTAATTCCAAGAAATGCCTCTAAAAGTTTATAGCAGTCTTGTGGGCAGATGTTTTTGAGCAAATGTATAGTTTTCAAATCCTGAATTCACTGCTTATGCACAAGGCAGACTTTGAGTTGCAGAGTAGGATGATTCTGGCTCGGGGAAATGGTCAGATCTTGCTTTTTGATCAGTCTGCAAAAGCACAATTTCAGACATTGTACAGATCGATAGATGTTGAGTTCTTTTGGGTAATTTATTAATTACTAGGAACTCAGATGTTGAATTATGCTTTCCTAGAAACCGGTAGAAGTAACTCTTCAGCAGGAGTGTTGAATCTCAGGTGGGAATTATAATGCTGCTGATGAGAATCAGTCAGTAAGTTTCTATTTTCTGGGAGCTTTATTACTTCAATCAGCAATTGTTCTGTTCATTTGCAAGAAACAGAAAGAAGCAAACAACAAGACTGGAAAGGGGTGGATTGCAGATTGCAAAGTAGGTAGAAAACACCTGAACATGCAGAAGGTGGGAGTAGGAAGGAGCAGATCCTGGCCTGCGTGATGCTAATCCGGGTAAGGAATCACAGCGTAGGATTTCATCAGGCTCAAATGAAACACCCTCTCCGAAACTCAGGGTATGTGTCTTTTGACAAATTGCATCCTGAGATCTGTTAAGGGAAGCCACTGATATCTGCATTATCATCTGCACAGCAACCTGTGTGGGGACTTCCGGGCATGTGTACGTGTGACTAGAGTGGGGATCTATCATCTCCTGAGATGTTGGAAATACATAAAAAGGGAAATACTTAGATGACCAACTCATAAAGGAGTTGGTAAGATCGATTTCACGGTGAAATTTTGCATAATGTCACACAGTTGAAAGTTTTTGGCTTTGTTTTTAATGGATCCCTTCTTGGATGTACCTGAGGTGGCCCTAGAAATCTGCATTTTAACAAGCTCCCCCAGTGAGACAGGTGCAGGAGCTTTGGGCCACATTCTGAGAAGCAGACTTAAGAGTTGTGGTGTTTCCTCAGGTTGGGGCAGGTTAAAAAAAAAAAGAGTTGTAATGTTTTTACTAATGATATTAGCCCTGCCAACTGCCATGTTACTAGCATACTATTATAGAAGTTTTGTAAACTCTCCACACTTTTTTCCTTATCAACAGACAACACTATCCGGACAAAGATAGCTATGCTTTTCCCAAGTACCTTTTGTTAGGTTGAAATTTTCTATAAGCCCCCTCCAGCTTAAAAGTTAAACTAAATTAGAATCTGACAATTACCTAGAATATGGCTGTAATAAAATGGACATGAACATAGATGATGACTTGGGAATAATAAAATTTTAGAGCTTAATTTAGTCATAGCAAGAAAGACATCAATATCATTTTTCAATCTGAGTCCCACTTTTGGTTTAGCCTAAGGTTTCCGTGAGTGTCCATGTATTCTTTCTTGCGTTTGAATAACTCATATGCTTTCAGTTCTGAGAGGATATCTGAGACTTTTTCATCAAAATAAGAAATGGAAGTCTAAGGAATAACTGATAATCCTCTGCATTCTTTAAAGCAGCGGTCCCCAACCTTTTTGGCGCCAGGGACTGGTTTCATGGAAGCCAATTTTTCCATGGACCAGGGGTCGGGGGATGATTTCAGGATGATTCAAGCACATTACATTTATTGAGCAGTCAAATCGCTCTGCTAATGACAATCTGTACTTGCAGCTGCTCCCCAGCGCTAGCATCACCGCCTCAGATCATCAGGCATCAGATTCTCATACGGAGTGCCAGCCTAGATCCCTCACATGCACTGTTTACAGTAGGGTTTGCACTCCTATGAGAATGTAATGCCACCACTGATCTGACAGCGGGTGGAACTTACGCAGTGATGCCAATGATGGGGAGCGGTTGTAAATACAGAAGAAGCTTCTGAGGATTGGGGACCACAGCTTTGAATACTTTGCTTTAAAATGTCCTCCCTGGAACACCATGATTTCTGAGAGCTATTAATAAAAGTTGGAAAAGCGAAGATTTTGTGACAATTTTCACATGGATTACGTTCAGGGTAAGAATCAAATATGAGCTAAGTATAAAAACATGTATTTTATATATATATATATAATTTGCATGGAATTTTTAAACTGGGTTAAATTTTCTATGAGCATGGAAAATATTGTTCTTATTCCGATGAGATACCTCTTTACCTTGAAATGAGAAGAATAGTTTAATGAAAGCAAGCTATTAATGAAATGATGGAAGGAGAACTTATTCATAAGACCCCTGGCCCATAAGACCCCACCTTATGCAAAGGTGTCAGTCAGACAGGTGGCAAAGGTGATGTTGCTGAAAGGGTCATTGCCTTTTAAAGCCTGGGGGAACAGACATTGAAGGTCAACGATTGCATCCATATAGAATAAAAATGAGCAAGACTAAGTGGTACCTCACGTCTAAGTCATGCAATACAGGAAACAAAATTTATGCTATGAAAATGCCAAAGACTTTAAAAAAGAAGATGTGCACACAGCCTTCTTGTTCTACCTTCTGCAGCTATAGATCCTGTATCCATAATTCTGGAGGGTAACTCAGAGCTGCTATGAGGTGAAAAATATTAACTTTCTTCTCCAGACACACTGGTATAGGTAGAAGAAGGGTTAAAGTTTGGGTTTGTTCCAAACTCTTGACCTTGGAACCTGTCACCTCACATAGGGACTTCTTTCCAAGAACAGATGTTTCAATTTTTTTCCCTAGGCTTCCGTGTATTAGAAAGATCTCTATGTCTGATTTTCCAGTCTTACCATGTTTTAAAAACTTAAACTAAAGTAATAGAGATTCCTGAAGACAGAAATGCCACAGTAATTGTGCCAATATGGATAGATAGATGTGGCCTCTTGGGGCAGGTTCCACTTCTGGGAGGAGATTCACAACCCTATTGAGGGAAGAGGAAGAGAAAACTCAGAAGGACAAAGCACCCTTCAAATGTCTGAGAGTGTTTCACAGGAAATGAGTGTTGGATTCGTGCTGGGCAGCCATAATGGGTCATAACAACCCACTAAAGTCATACATAGTTTTGCCGCAATATGAGGGAAAATTTTCTAAAAGTTATAATATTTTAGAGTCACCATGAGTCTCTTGGGAGAAAATGTTTAATCCATGCAGAATGACTATTTATTGGCACGTTTTAGCAAAAAGTTATGAAGCACTGGATGGAAATTGAAAAAATGACCATTTCTGTTTTCTTCAACCCTGGGATTATATGATTACGAGATGCTATGATTCTAATAGGTAACAAATAGCCTGATCATTCCAACGTTTCATTGGACTTATAGAGGATTAAACCTTTATTACTTTCTCCCAGCCTCTTGCTGCTCTCATCAGTTTTTAAAAATGAAAAGAATTTCAATCACTATTTTAACTTTGACTTTATATTATTATGCAGCATACCACTTTCTGGGTAACCACTGAGCTATTCTCAAAAGTTCTATAACATTATTTTCATATTGGCATTATGTTATTGTGCAGGCTCCTTGGATGTTCACCGGGAATTGTCATCATGTTGGTGGTCCGGGACACCAACATGATTAGGCTATTCTCACACAGAGGATCCACATAGTAACTCTTGTATCTTTATAATATGCTCTTATGATATTCACTTTATTAGAAAAGAGATACGACAATACCCAAAGCTGTGAGGTTGTTTACAATAATGAGCTACTGAGGGAGTGTGAAAGATAAATGAAAATTAAATTAGAAACATAACTCATTTAAGTTAAAAGTGATAACCTTCAACCTTCATTAATCAATCGACAGATAATACATACTATGTAGAATATGTTGCCCTATACATTATGAGAAGTATAAAGATGAGTATGACGTGAGTGTAGTGTCAAGAAACTTGTAATTCAGTTTGGATATTTAGCATTATAAAGCAGGGGATGCTAAGTGGGAAATGAGTGACTGACTACTGAGGCTGAGTCATTAGTAAATGGATAAGGAAAGAGTTTCATTTATTTAATAAAATAAAATATGCACATGATTAAAAAACAAATAAGATAGAAGGAGTTACAATTGAAATAAAAGACATTTGAAGCAAAAGACAATTGACATGGAGTTGATTGCTTTTAATCACTCTGCTTCTTTTTTTTCTGATCCTTAATGCACAAATACATACACACAAATGATTGATTTATTAACTTGAGAATTTTATAATTACTTCTTGCTATATAGATGATGATCAAGCTCACTTACAAAACCACAACTAGCAGTTGGTTAAAGAACAAGTTCAGACTTTTGATATTGAAGTAGTTCATACTGAAAAGTGAATGAGCTACCCTATTCACTGATTTCTGTTATTCCATTTATATGGGCTTGTGGTCTCTCTGCCAAAATGGCCTTTCTGGTAAAGCATTACTGACGAACATGACATGCAACCTCTTCATTCTTGCATTGATTTAATCATTCATTCACTAGGTCTTTATTTAGTGCCTACTATATTCCAGGTTCTATGGTGGTCATTGGGAATAAAATCCAGATCAATATTTGCCCTCATGGATTCTATTTTTGTTCTGAGCTGACAGCCTCTTTGCGTTTATCTGTTGTCTAGCCACTGAGGTATTGAATGGAGAATTATAACTGTGGTGTGTGCTATGAAGACACGCAGGATCATTCACAAGTGTAGAAGGGTATCTTCAGGTTATCCTGGAGATCAAGGCTTTTATAGATGACTCAACCTTTATCACTTTCTCCTGGCATCTTTCTGCTCTGTTTTTTAAAAAAATGAGAATTTCAATCATTAATTTTGACTTTATACTACATTATATTCAGCCTCCCCGAGAAAATGGCATTTAAACAGAGACTTGAAGGATGAAGAGGAGTTTGGTGGGCAGTTGTAGGTGTGGGCTGGGAAGAATATTCCAGACAGAAGGAACCATTATAAAGTGAGAGCAAGCATGGTCCATTGGATGAATAGGAAGTCACTCTCCAACTTAATGAATCTTTGCAATCAGAACCACATCTACTTCAACCTTCAAGTGACCCGCACAATTCTTTGGTTATTTAATTTCTTAAAAATAGAACTTACAAGGTAAAGAAAGTCATGCCTTCTTTCCACTCAGATAGGAAATGAGGTGAAAACTAAGTTATATTAAATGATACTTATCAGAGATCCCCCTCAGTGCTTATAAATACTGTGAGGAACATGTCCTAACTCTCCTTTTGTGGGCGGTCAGACCTCTGTGCTCACTTACAAATAAGTTTGGTTTTTTGTTGTAGACCACTTCAAATAACTAATGAAAATCATCTAAGTTGGAGGCCAAAACAAAGCTGGTCTGACATGTGCTGGAGCAGAACGGTAAAGTGCCATTCGTAATTCAGTCAAAGCTTCTCGTCTGCACGTCGCATGCCAGGTCCAAGAAGTGGGAGAGGGCTGAGTGAGCATGGAAAGAACATTGTAAGGACTATTCCTGCCTCTCCCTCCAGCCCCAAGACTTGCAGAAGCACAGGTGAGAGAGGAGAATTATGGATTGAGCGTGAGTACCAATACAGCATTTTTAAGTGCCATTTCCCCCTGGAAGCATCAGTGAATCTAAGAACTGAGGAGGGGAGAGAGTGCAGGTGTGTAGCCTTCCACTTATTCTCTCTCCAAAAGCCCATTGCAGTGTCTGCTTCTCCCTCCCTCCTTCTGATTTCATGTTTAATGTATGACAAAATAGAAAGAAGAGAGGATTCTGTCAGATATGAGCTGGTTTATTTTTAAATTGTCCACTCTAATTTCTTGGGGGAATTTCTGGCATTTCTTGTTAGGTCAAGGGCCCACATGGAGGAAGATGAACACCAAAGAGCTGAGGACACTATCTGGGATGTGTTTATGGGTAAAATGGGGTCATGTGATTATAAGGCCCAGGGATATCAGATAAAAACAGGGATTCATTGTGTACATTTATGGTAAAAGGTTGAATCTCCCTATATTGCTTCACTGAATCCTCATATCAACCTATGAGATTTAATCTTAGTCAATAGTTAATTGTATTTATTCAGACAAATTTCTTAAATTTTATCTAATATTAACTTAATGGAATAGAGTGGAAGGCAGTTTACTCATAATGTCTGGGAAATGCTGGATCTTCCAGTTAATGATATTTCTATAGTCCAGTTATCATAACTCTAAAGCAACACTTTCCAATAAAATATCATGTAAACCACATATATAATTTAAAATTTTTGTAGTCACATTAAAAAAGTAAAAATAAATAGCTGAAATTAATTTTAAAGACATATTTTGTTTCAGTTAATATAGCCAAACTGTTACCATTTCATCATAAAATCAATATGAAAAATTGTTGAAACATTTTACATTTCTTCATTCAATCTTCAGAATCTGATTTTTATTTTACACTTACAGCACATGTCACATTGAATGCTGAATTTTCATCACGAGTATTTGATCTGTTTTTAGATTTCATGAAATTTATAATTGGAAAAGTAGATTCATATAGAGAAAGGAAAAATCAGAAACTGAGGGGAGAGAGACATGAACAGGTAGAACACAGAGGAATTTTAGGGCAAAGAAACTATTCTACGCATCTAACCACAGTATGATACTACAGTAGTGACTATGTGTCATTATACACTTGTCCAAACCTATTGAACGTACAACCAAGAGTGAACCCTAATGTAAACTATGGACTTTGGGTGATACTGATGTGTCAGTACAGGGTCATTGATTATAACAAATAACCACTCTGTAGCAGGGGATGTTGATAGTGGTGGGGGAGGCTGTGCATTTGTAGATGCAGGGGGTGAACTCTCTGCACTGTCTACTTAATTTTGGTGTGAACCTAAAACTGCTCTAAAATATAAGGTCTATTACAAATTAAATTATGAGCTGACAAGTGAATTTTCTCTTCAGACTTCCATTCTAACTCTTATAACTCTTTGGAGAAACTTAATATATATTTTATATAATGCAGCATATGGTTTAGATTTTGTATAGTAGCTTGTGAATTTGAAAATTCTTTCTTCCCATTTAGACTTGTCAACTACTATGTAAATTCCTCAAGGCCAAGGCCAGAATTTTGTTTCACAGTCTGTGTTCATATAGTGTGCTTAATTTGGGTGTAATTATTTCTTTCTCTATCAGACTTTCCTCCTAGGCTCCAAGCAATTCCCAGGCAGAGATTAAGTCTTACTTGAGTTAGTGTCCTGAAGGTTTAGTAGTCAGACCACAAAATAGGTCCTAATAAATATTTGTTGAATGGGGAAAAAAAGTAGGTTCGCATATTAAGTTGTTGCAAACATAGCTGAAGTTTCACAATTATGGAACTGAGCATTGGTTTTTGCATTTAAATTAAATACAATTAAAATTCAGTTTCTCCATCAAACTAGCCACAGTCATGTGCCCATTTGCCACATTTGGTTAGTGGCTGTCATATTGGACACACAGTTTGAACTATTATAATTATCAAAAAACAGAAAAATTTATCCCAGCTCCAGCATCTTGTAAACCAATTCTCTTTTTCTCTTCCCAGTGTATGAATTTAGAAATGATATACATTAGAAGGATTTACAAATTTTTTTAACCTGCCGAGTCACATGAACAATAAATTACTGTCACCTTTTGTGCTTCTGTATTTGCGTGACTCATTCACTGGGACTCTCACCTTCCTCAAATTGGGCCATGGTTAAATCAGCAAAGATTCATTAGCATTTCAGATTACACCATCACTTCATGCAGCATTCTAGAGCAAATTTGCTTTTGTGATTACAAAAGCATGCACTTTGAAAAGGATCATTAAAAAAAATTCCTTAATAAAAAAGTTTTGCTCTTAGGAGCTTATAGTGTTGAAATTCTTGGGTAAAATCCTACTCCTGTAACAAAAAAGTGATGTCCCTCTCTTATCTAAATGTGTCTCTTCTCAGAATCCGATTAGAGTAAAAGTAGGAATGGATTTTCCTTAACATTCCTTTGGGGATTACCACTAGTGATTCCTTGGGGTTATAGGTAGGAAAATGTAGATTTAAACAAAGAAAATGCATTACAAAAGAAGAGCATTTTATGTGATTGTGTCAGGGATTAGCAATACCCCACTACAGACAAATTGGATGCCTAGGCCTATAGCACATACACTGTGAAGCCAAGTCCTAGGTAAGGGCTGCTTTCTGGGACTTTCTGTTCTGATACAGTGATTTCAAATACCATAGCATCTCCTATCAGGATTTTGCAGACTTAGGCTGGACAGAACAGTAGATATCAGGCCATTTGGTACATTTCAGAAAGCACTGATTGGAAACTTTAGACAGCGATTTGTGTGCAGAACAGAACAAAAAGTACATATGACGTAGCCCTCAACTTCAAAGAACATTGCTTGTCTGAAAGTTGAGTGCCCTAATGAAGACAGGACGCTATACTTTGATAGTAATAGCTTCAAATTCTAGGCTCTCGGGGAAACTCTTTTTTTTCCCTGCTTTTCTTCCTTATAATGAGAAATGGGAACTAAAATACTACTTGATGTTCTAGTACGCTATCTTCCACTTCTCACGTCCTAAAAATTCTGGGGAGAATTGGATTGGAAAAGCCCCGTCAGCATCCATTATCTCTTGAGCTGAAATTAAAAGTCTTTTCCAGGAGCTCCAAGGGAACTACCTGATCTCGTCCTCTCCTATCTCTCCAGCTTCATTTCTCTCTTAGAGGATTACCATTACTGACTCCTTGGGGTTGTAGGTGGGAAAATGTATTTTTAAACAAAGAAAATGCATTGCAATGCATTTTCTCTACATTTCTCTCCAGGTACATCAGGCTCTTGCTCGTCCTCCAACACACCAAAGGGCTCATGACCTTTGCATTTGCTGTTCTCTCTGACTGGAATGTTCTCTTCATGTCACTGATTTCTTTTCAATAGTCAGTTTTATTCTGACGTGACATCTCTTCAAGGATGCTTTCTTGGACCACTGTGTCTAAAATAACCTTCCTCATCTCCAGTTTCTCTCTAGCCTGTTTCCTTTTTCTTTTCTTCGTATGACTTATCATTGTCTTCATTTATATATTGTATCCCCTACTGGTATCTAAGGTCCATGATGGGAAGGACTTCAACTTTTCCAGACTAGATCCCGTTCCCCCGCTCCCAGCACCACTCGGAATAGTAGGTGTCTCATATTAGGGGCCTGTCTTAGTCCATTGGGCTGCTATAACAAAATACCTTAGACTGAGTAACTTGTAAACAAGAGAAATTTATTTCTCACTGTTCTGGAGGCTGGGAGGTCCAAGGTCAAGGCACCAGAAGATTCACTCTTTGGTGAGAGATTGTTCTCTGCTTGATAGATGGCACCTCACTGTGTGCTCACAGAGTTGGAAGGACTAGCTGGTTCTCTTGGGATTCTTTCCCTCTGTCTTTATCACAGTCACCTCCCAAAGGCCCCAACTTCTAATATCATCACTGTGGTGACTAGGTTTGATCATATGAATTGAGGAGGGACACAAACATTCAGACTATAGCAGTGCTCAATACATATTAGTTGAATTCACTGATGTTTTGCTTGTCCATCCATTCACTGTTTATGAGGCCCTGGATACGTTAGATAACATCTTTTAATCATAGTTTCCTCACTCATAGGAGTTTTTCTTAGATTTAATGAGATAATATCTATACAAAATACTGAAGATTGTTACATATCACACAACTTAAGTATAGTTATTTTTCCTATTAATGTTAACCAGACTTCCAAAGAGCTATCCAACTCTCCTAGCTTCAGAAAAACCTAGTGTCTGCTTTTGCACAGCAAAAATGAGCTTCTCACAGTCTGCATTTCAGCTAGCCAATGGAGGTGTTTTGTGAGGCATGCTGTGAAGGTATTTTACCTTCAAGAACCATAGCAATGTGTCCCTTCAATAGGGAATAGACACTAGGATGCTGTAAGATGGTGAATCATCCCCGAGGATGGCATGGATCTTTTGTGTATCTGTTGGGGAGACAAAAATGCCTTGGGAATTCCCATACTCCCATCTCAAGAGTTCTCCATCTAAAAAATTACTTTGTATTTAGCCACTAGATTTTATCAGTGTGGACATCATTTGGTTTCTAAGAGGTGTTATGGAAGGAATTTGAAAATGAGGGCAGCTAGCTGCCACTTTTTAGATAATGACAGTAATGATGTGGTAAATTGATATATTTTTCAAGCAAATATGCAGGGAGATTCATTTCAAACAAGCTACCTTATATTAAATGGAATGTACTTAAAAAAATCCTGCAGCTCAGGTGAATATCATATCTGCAAACTAATAGCTATATAGAAACATACCAAAATAAGGATGGTTAAATTGCACCTTTGAGTCTCAACAATGTTCATATGATGTACAGGAAAAAAAAATAAGGGAGCAAATTATTAGCTTACGGTATACATTAATTGCAAAGTTGCTAAAACCTTTCCAATCACTTAAACTGATGGTGGTACATAACCATGTGCTAATAAACAGAGGAGAAGCAGCTTGCTGTGTACAGTCACTCCTTAGTAAGGTTAACAAACTACATTAACCACTCACTCATCTGTAACTCGTAATTAATCATTCCCTGAAAATTACATTGTATAATAAATGAGGACAGACATGATTCATTAAAACTTCTAATTAATTCTATTTAATACTATTTCATAGTTCATTGATAAGTGCTGAGAGAAGGATTACACTGCAGGATATTTGATGCATTGCTGCCGAAGAAGTAAATAGGGGGAACATTATCTAAAATGAAACATGAATACTTGCAAATGAAAATGTCAGATGTTTATCACTGCAGCGCCTGCTTCTGTACTCAAGGGTCTCTCGGCATTGCTAGTGGAAAACTCCATTTTCAGGGCTGTATCATGGTTGTAAAATCTCTTCTGGGTTCAACACTGATGCTCAGCATCCCAGACTGGGAATGAGCTGAGTCTACTTTGTTTTTCTCATAAATGCTCATGGTGTTTTGTGGGCTAATGGCGAGATTATTATTAAGCAGGTATTTCCGCATTTGGAAAAAGATCCATTTATAGCAGAAGATAAATACTTGACTGGCAATTATGGTTTGGGGTTCATTTAATTGCATTGTGTGTGTTTGTGTGCACACATGTGTGTATTAAACTGGACATTAAAGTAGCAGGGATATTAGTGTCAAGAGAAGCCCTGTGCATTAACTGTATTATACCAGTTTTAAGACAAGGAGAATCAGACAGTGAAGTGCATAGCTTACAGCTTGGGCTGAGGAGAAGATAATCACTACTACTACGTAAATAGTGTACATTTTAAAATTTAATTATGGAATCATGTATTGATGTATTATTAACTTCTTTTGACTTTCACAACTACACAGTATCTGTCCAAAATATGTTATAAAAAACATTAGTGGTCCCATAGCATAAATGGTGAGAACTCTGAGAGGGAAAAAAATATTCATAAAACATATACTTAAAAAAAGGAACTTGTACCCTAAGTTTACAAAGAACTCTTACAACTTAATAAGAAGAGAACAAGCAACACAATTATAGATTTGAACAGATACTTCAAAAAAGGAGAGGTACAAATGACCAGAAAATGTATGAAAACATCATTAATCATTGGGGAGATGATCATTAAAACCGTGATAAGATACTGAAACGTACCTATTAGGCTTGTTAAAATTAAAATAATTGATAATACCAAGTGCCGGCAAAGATGTAGAATGCTCACATACCACTGATGAGAATATATTATAAAATGATAAGCCACCTTGGAAAACATTTGACAGTTTTTTTAAAATGATAAGCATACACATATTATACAACCCAGCCATTCTACTCCTAGATATTTACAGAAGAGTAATGAAACATTTGTCCAAATACTTGTACATGAATGTCCAGGCAGTTTTATTAATAATGGCCCCAAATTATAAACTAGCCAAATGCCCAGTAACAATTGAATGGATAAATCAAATGTTTTAAATCCATACAAAGAAACACATCTCAGTGGGAAAAGCAGAACTGACATCTGTCAACAAGGATGAAAAAAGCCAGACGCAAAAGATCGACAATCTAGAAAATGCAAATGAATCTATAATGACAAAGAGCACAGCAAGCTGTGAGCAAACGGAAGGATGAAGTACAAAGGAGCCGGAGGAATCTTTTGGAGATGATGGGAATGTTCTGTATCATGGCAGTGCTGGTGGTTCAATGGTGTACATAACTGTCCAAACTCCTCAAATTTTATACTTTAGATGGAGGCCATTTATTTTCAGCAAATTATCTTCAATTTAAAAAAATGAGTTATAAGTCTTATTGATCCATCTCCCAATTAAAATAACAGGATTCTTTAGGGAACAATTACTTTGGAGCTTCAACTAAAAGCAGGTAAGATGGAGAATGGTGGTGATACTGGGAGCTGGTTCCAAAGAGTACATAACTATTGTCCAGCCCTGAACAGATGGGCATCTAATTAACATGTTTCATGCTTCAGGCAAGGTGATTCTTCAACTTTTTCTCACAGTGAGTTACTTTTGAAAACGCTGAAGTAAACTGTGCCCCCAAACATTACCTTTGCTTGTATTTAAAGAGGATCTCGATGATGGAGTTGCTGCAGTGTGATCAAAGAATGGCAGTTCAGGCATTAGATCTGTGCCCGGGCCTGCCTCTGTCTATAAAGAACTGTGTGATTTTCTTTTGGCTTTGACATCCCTGCACAAGCTTCCTTGCCTGAAGAAAAGGGCGTTGGACTATTTATTTATTATTATTTTTTGTTTATTTCAGCATATTATGGGGGTACAAATGTTTAGGTTATATATATTGCCTTTGCCCCACCTTAAAGCATGTCCGTCCCCCGTATGGTGCGCACTGCACCCCTTAGGTGTGAATATACCCATCTCTCCTCCCCCCACCACCTGCCTGACACCCGATGAATATTATTACTATATGTGCACCAAGTGTTGATTGGTCAATACCAATTTGATGGTGAGTACATGTGGTACTTGTTTTTCTATTCTTGTGATTCTTCACTTAGTAGAATGGGCTCCAGCTCTATCCAGGCTAATGCAAAAGGTGCTAGATCACCACTGTTTTTTGTGGCTGAGTAGAACTCCATGGTATACATATACCACATTTTATTAATCCACTCATGGATTGAGGGAAAAGCCCTTGTGACCTAATCACCTCCTGAAGGCCCTATCTCTTAAAACTATTGCATTGGTTACTAAATTTCAACGTGAATTTTGGATAGAAAAAAACATTTAAGCCATAGCAAATAATATTCCACGGAGTGGATTTTTTTTAACCATTCCCTCATAAAAGAACATAAGTGTTGTTTGCAGTTTTGGGCTGTTATGAATAAACTGTTATAAACATTTATGTGCAGGTTTTTTTGTGAACATAAGTTTTTACTTCTCTAAGATAAATGCCCAGGAATGCAATTGCTGAGTCATGTTTAGTTTCAGTTTTTTAAGAAACTGACAAACTATTTTCCACCAGTAATGTATGAGTGATCCTGTTGCTCTGCATCCTACCCAGCATCTGGTATTGTCAATATTTTTTATTTTAGCCATTGTTAGGTGTGTAGTGATATCTCATTATGGATTGAATTTGCTTTTCCCTAAAGGCTAATGATGCTGAACATCTTTTCATGTGTGTATTTGCCATCAATGTATTCTCTTTGTTCGTATCTTTGGCCATTTTCTAATTCTAATTGGATTGTGTGTTTTTTACTGTTGAATATTGAGCATTCTTTATATATTCTAGAAAAAATATTTTGTCAGATAAGTGGTTTGCAAATATATTCTCCCAGAATGTAGATTATCTTTTCTTCCTATTAACAAAACAGGAACTATCACAGAGGAAATTTTTAAATTTGATAAAGTTTAATAAATCAGTTTTTCCTTTTATGGAGTTTGCCTTTAGTGTCAAGTCCAAAAATTCTTTTCCTATTCCTAAGTCCCAAGAATTTCTGCAAGAATTTTTGCTAAAATGTTATGGCTTTACATTTTACATTTAAAGGTCCTGCTCTGTCACCCAGGCTGGAGTGCAGTGGCACAATCGCAGCTCACTGCAACCTTGTATCCCCAGGTTCAAGTGAGTAGCTGGGACTACAGGTGCACACCACCACACTTGGCAAATTTTTTTATTTTTTGTAGAGACGGGGTCTTGCTATGCTGCTCAGGCTGGTCTCCAACTCCTGACTGATCCTCCCACGCCATCCTCCCAAATTGCTGGGATTTCAGGCATGAGGCACCACACCTAGCCTGAGTTAATTTTTTATAAGGTGTGAGACTCAAGGTTTATTTGTGTGTGTACATGTGCATGTCCAAATATTCTAGCACTATTTGTTGAAAAGGCTATCCTTCCTCCATTGAATTGTTTTTGCACTTTTGTAAACAATCATTTGGGGATATTTGTGAGGCACTATTTCTGGGTTCTCTATTCTGTTTCATGGATCTCCATATCTATCTCATCACAAATATTACATAGTCTTGATTACTGTGGCTATTATGTAGTAGGCTGAATGGTGGCCCCCAAAAAAGATATGTCCACACCCTAATTCTACAAAACTATGAATATTACCTTACATGGCAAAAGAGTGAATATTAGCTTACATGGCGAAAGATGTAATTAAGTTAAGGACCTTGAGAGGAGGTTTCCAGTGAAATTATCTGGGCCTGAAGATTTCTTTTTGAGGAGATTTGTAATTACAAATTCATAGGGCACTATAGTCATGAGGCTATTCAAATTATCTGTTTCATATTGGGTGAGTTGTGGTAGTTTGTGTTTTTGAGAAATTGGTACATTTCCTCTAGGTTGTCAGATTTACGTGTGTAGTTCTTCAAAGTAGTTATACTTTTGATGCCTGCAGGGTCTCTAATGATATCCTATTTCATTCCTGATATTAGTCATTTGTATCTCCTTACTTTTCTTTTTCATTTGTTAGTTTTTTAAAGATTTGTCAATTTTCTTGATCTTTTTGTAAAAACAGCTCTTTGTTTCATTGATTTCCTCTATTGCTTTTCTATTTTCATTTTCATTGATTTCTGCTCTAATCTTCTTTATTTCTTCTTTCTTTCATGTTATACATTTATTTTGGTCTTCTTTTCCTAGGTTCTTGAGAGGAGAGATTAGATTATTCATTTGAGACTTTTTCATTTTTCTAATGTATGACTATACTATAAATTTCCCCTCAACACTGTCTCAACTGTATCCTACAAATTTTAATGTTGTATTTTTATTTTCATTCGGTTCAATTTTTAAAAATTTCCCTTGATAATTCTTCTTTAATGCACAGGTTATTCATAAGTGTGTTGTCTAGTTTCCCTATGTTGGAGACTTTCCTGTTATTGATTTCTAGTTTGATTCCATTGTGATTGGAAAATACATTCTGTATGATTTCAATTATTTTAAATTTATTGAGATTTGTTTTATGGCCAGGATATGGTCTATCATGATACATGTTTTGTGGGTATTTGAAAAAAAAAAGGTTATTTTCTGCCAAAAAAAAAAAAAAAATACCTTTGAATAACCTTAACCAAGAAGGTGAAAGACCTCTACAAGGAGAACTACAAAACACTGATGAAAGAAACCATAAATGGCAAAAACAAATGGAAAAGCATCCCATGCTCATGGATTGGAAGAATCAATATTGCCAAAATGTCCATACTGCCCAAAGTAATCTACAGATGCAATTCCTATCAAAATACCAATATCATTTTTCACAGAATTAGAGAAAACCCTAAATTACATATGGAACCCAAAAAGAACATGAATAGCAAAAGCAATCCTAAGCAAAAAGAACAAATCTGGAGGCATTACATTGGCCTAGTTCAAATTATACTACAAGGCAATAGTAACCACAACAGCAAGGTATTGGTATAAAAGTAAACACATAGGCCAATGGAACAGAATAAACAACCCAGAAATAAAGCCAAATACCTACAAGCAACTGATCTTTGGCAGAGCAGAGAAAAGCATACACTGGGGAAAGGACACCTTTTCAATAAATAGTGCTGGGAAATTGGATATCCTCATACAGAAGAATAAAACTGGATCCCTGTCTCTCACCATATATGAAAATAACAAGCTGGGTTAAAGACTTAAATGTAAGAACCTGAAACCATAAAAATTTCTAGAAGAAAACCTAGGAAAAGCTATTGTCAACATTTGCCTAGGTAAAGAATTTATGACTAAGACCCAAAAAACAAATACGACAAAACCAAAAATAAATAAATGGGACTGAATTAAACTATAAAGCTTCTGCACAACAAAAGATATAATAAACAGAATAAATAGACAACTTATGGAATGGGAGAAAATATTTACAAGCTATGTATCTGACAAAGGCCTAATATCCATAATCTATAAGGAACTCAAACAGGGTCTTTCTCTGTTGCCCAGGCTAGAGTGCATTAGCATGATCACTTCAGCTTCCAACTCCAAGGCTCAAGTGATCCTCCTGGCTCAGCCTTCTGAGTAGTCAGGACTGCAAGTGTGTACCACCATGCCCAGCTAATTTTTTTATTTTTCATAGAGATGGGGTCTCACAACATTTCCCATGCTTGTCTCAAACTCCTGGCCTCAAGCAATCCTCCTACCTGTCTCCCCAAATAGCTGGAATTACAGGAGCCCACCACCACATCTGACTATAACATAAAATTTTTATCTTTCTTTCATTTAACAAATAATTCCTGCTGTTTAATTTACCTTAGAAGTATGATTTTTCTACAAATTATTTCATGTTTGGTTTGGGGATCAATTAAGTATTAACATGTGAATAAATTTAATGATGTCTTGTTACATCAAAAATTGACAAAATTGGCTCAGACTGGTCTTTGTAAGCACTTTTTTTTTTTTGAGGAGAAGGAAAGAGAAGCCTACTAATTTGCCATTAAATGAGGCTGGCAGAGTCCCATCTTGAAGTACCAGCATCCTGCCTCTGAGCAGAAGTACAGAGCTTTTAAAGGTTCTGATAAATCCCATAATCCCATCTTTGGCTAAGACAATCTCATGGTCTTTGCCCAGACTCATCCCATCTTTAGCTAAGATGATCTCATGACCTCTTCCTGGGCAATTCCCCTGAGTTATCTCCTGTGGCACAGAGAACAAAGTACACTCTCCTGGCCCTTCCTGCCAGAGGCAGGGATGTAGGTTTTAGTTCTCAAAAAGGATGAAGGGGTTATGAAGAGACAGAAAATATTTTTACCCTTTTTCAGGCCATTCTCTCTGTTACATATTTCCCACTGTCATTCTTACCCTTCCATATCTAGGGGAGTAGGGGTGATGTAGTCATCAAGCTACTGCCTACTGAATTGGGGTGATGTTATAGATGGAAGGTACAGATTATCAGGTAAAAAAAGGGCATAAGCGATTACTACAACCGTGAGGACTGATAAGGTGAAATGGACTGTCACCTTGCACACAATGTCCAATATAGGGCTGGTTTAGAAGAGAAACATGGGACCCCTAAGCACAGAGCTATTAGTTGTACTCTATAGGTGATCTGAGAGACCAGCTTCTGCAAATTCAGAAATCATGTACAAAAATACTTGTACCAAATGAGGTTTAGGATAACACACCGAGCAGCAAGACAGATCAACAGAAGCAGCGGTGGGTAGCCTGGGGAAATCCTCACTAAGGAATTGTCTAGCTTTGGTATGATGGACCCAGGGTTTCATTTCTCACAATTTTAACGAGGTACGAGTTGTTAGAGGCACTTTGTAGGGTCCCTTTCCCTTCTCTGCTTCCATGTGGGGAAGGGACCCAACAAAAGGCCTGGCATCTGGACACTTTCCAAATCCATTTCCTTCTCAATTCAGTTCAGGGTGCAGGGAGTTGTGTCTACTTCAGGGAGACAAAGATGGGAGTTCCCCAAAGCTAAAACAGGCTCCAGCAGCGGCTGGGGCCGTTCCTTGCTCTCTCACTGGAAAAGAAGTTGCTCCTACCTGTGAAGACCATGGCTTTGACCCAGTCATGGGGTACCTCTTCTAGCAGTCATGGGGTACCATTCCACTGGAGTGCTGATGGGCCCACCCAGGGGTACCAAATTCTGTTACCTATCGGCACTTGTCCCTGAGGCTGCATCAGAAGAATGAGAAGTGGTTTGAGGAGAAGGAAAGAGAAGTTTATTAATTTGTCGGCAAATGAGGAGGCTGGCAGACTCCTGTCTTAAAGTACCAGTGTCCTCTGCAAGCACTTCTTTATATATTTGAAGTTGTGGGGGAGGAAGGTCTCAACTTCTAATTTTAAGACTGAAAGTACCAGATCCCAGGAAAGCTCTCAGCCCTGATCATGCTATAAACCTCTTTCTGAATAGGTGGATGTAACACAAACTACACTGCACGTTTGATACAGTGAATCCACATACGGATCAGACAATATCAATGAAAATTTAGCATCCTAATAGAGATTTGCTCTAGGGGTAAAAGACGCATCACAATTTGAAGACTTGGTACAGAAAACAAGAAATGTAAAATAATCTCATAATTTTATACTAATAAAGTATTTTGAAAATATTGTGATAATTATTAAAATCAGTTTCATTAGTTCCTTCGTACTCCTTAAAAAGCGGTTACTATGAAATTTAAAATTACCTATGTGGCTCGCATTATATTTCTAGTGGACAGAACTGACCTAGACAGCCCGGACAACAGTAAAAGCCCCCAAAATGGTGGCTATTCTTTGCATGATAGTAATGAGAATGTTATTCCTTTGTGAAGATTAGCAGTGCCTAACATCAAGTAGGTGTTCAAAACATGGTATTATCTAACGTTGAGAATTACTCATCCTAATTATACAGTATCTTCTTTGTTTTTGTAAACCCCTCGAGTTCTTTTTGCAACAAGGAGGGCTAAAAAATAACAGTTCTGATAAAGGAATGGAGCACTTGGAGCTCAGCTGGATTGTAAGGTGAAGTTTTAGAATTGTCACTTGGGACTCAGTCTCAGGCCCAGAAGACGAAAAGTGTCCCAAGTTTCTACACTCGTCACACTAGTCGCCCATCTCGATGCCCAAATCTGGGACCTTTCCCAGAAGCCCTTCAATTTTATTCCAAAGGAGAACCGCCTGAAGTCCGAAAAAGTCCGGGTAGGTCCCGAGTGCCTAATCCAACCCCAAAGGCAGCCCGGAGGCCACTGTCCGAGGAGGGCAGGCCGCGGGCAGAGCCCCAGGCCCAAGCAGCCGGGCGCCTGCAGGGCAGGGGCGGCACGGCGAGACGGCTGGCGGACTCCAAGCCGAGATGCGGTGCGCCGAGGCCGGAGGCGGATTCCACGCCCCTTTCGCATCCCGGAGCCCAGCTGATGACGAACACAGGGCGCGACGGACGCACACGCCGCCCCGCGCTCGCACGACGGTGCGTGCAGGGAAGCGCGAGGGAGCCCCGGGCTGTCACGGCGCGACCAGCGTCCCGCCTCCTCCGCTCCCTGCGCTCCCGCCACCTCGGCGACTCGGCACCCTCCTCCCGCCTCCGTCCGAGGCCTCCGCCGCAGTGAGGCTCCCGGACTCGCTCCTGTCTCTTTAAATGGTGGGGCCACGGGCCGCCCCTGCAGCTGCTGCTTGGGTGGCCCCGCGCGTCGCTTTTGAGGGGCGAAGCAAGATGGCGGCGGCTTTGGCTCCGTGAGGAAGACGGAAGAGGCGGCGGCGGCGGCGGCAGAGCGAAAGCGACTTCCAATAGTCAAGGGTGCTCTGGCGGCCGAAGGCCTTCAGAGTTTCCCGGGCAGTGGTAGCCCTTGCAGCAGGAGTAGGCGCCCGCGGGCTTTGGACATTAGACGCCGGCGGAGCGGACCGGAGCCCGCGGTGGCAGAGCCAGGTACAAGGAAGGAAAACATGGCGGCGGCGGCCTAAGGAGGCGGTGGAGGCGCGGGAAGCGGCTTCGCGGGGATCATGGCGGAGGCGGGAGCAAGGCAGTGACCGAGACCTCGAGTTCCTAGCGCGGCGAGCCAGGAGACTACGAGGCGCTGCGCGCCCCCCTCGGGGCTGCTGGGCTGCCGGGCTCGCTGGGCCTGGACAATAGCGCCAAGGAGTCGGAGGCGAGGAAAGGCGGCGGCCCAGAGCTCCGGCCCGGTAGCGGGCCATGCAGGCGGCCGCGCGGCGCCGCAGAAGCCAGCGGCGGCAGTGAGGCCGGGTAGTCCTCCGCTTACGGGCGCCCTCCCGCCTCGGCTCCCTCCTCTCCCGGACCCCCCTCTTGGGCGTCTCCGGCGGGGCCCCGGCCCCCGGGCGGCACGATGACCGACACCCGGCGGCGGGTGAAGGTTTACACGCTCAACGAGGACCGCCAGTGGGACGACCGGGGCACCGGGCATGTGTCGTCCGGCTACGTGGAGCGGCTGAAGGGCATGTCCCTGCTTGTCAGGGCCGAGAGCGATGGTAAGTGAAGCCCCTGGCGGCGGGACCTCCGCGGCCCTGGGCCACTGCCTCGGTTCTTTGGGGGCAGTGGCTCTAGCTCCACGAGAACGGGTGGGGCGCCTGGGGCTGGGGCGGCAGCCGCCTCGGGGGAAGGCGGGCCACAGGTACCCCAGTCCTGCAGGAGATACGCCGAGAGAGCTCCAAATGTTTCCTTTCTCCGAGTGCCTGGTGGCTTTTTGGGTACGAGTAGGGGCCGAGCAGGTTTGAGCTTCGCCGCCCAGGAGTGCGGAGAGGTCGGAGACCTGAGATCAGGAGTCGGGGTGTGCTGTTCTTTCGCACTAGAGTGACCTTGAGAAAGGCACTGATTAATCCCATCTTCTGCCTTAGTTCACTCATCTGTAAAGCAGGCATGAAACTGCGAGAGCTAAGAAAGTTCCTGGCTGTTTGACATTTTTAAAGAACATATTGCTGTGCTTTTTTTCCTTTTTCTTTTCAAACATTTTTCCTACATCTTTCTGATCCTGTTGCAGGTTGGCAGCACTGGTTCATGGATCTGGCAACTCTGCTTTCAGCAGAGAAAATCCTCCTTTGCCTTGTGAAGAGACATTTTTGTTCACCGGTGTTGCTTGTCGTTTTTTCATAGTAATGCAGAATTTTGTTTGTACTTTAACTGTATAAACGTTCTGCAAATTTGGAATCAATTTATGCGAGCTTTTTTGATTTATGTAAATGGACGTTCATAAATTTGGTTAAGTTAACAGGTGGGGAAAAGTGGACAGATGTTTTTAAAACCTTTTGAATCTGACCTAATGCCTGTGCTTCACGTGTTTTGAGGCAGCTCTCAAGGTTCAAAGACCAAGTTGTTTGACAATAAGTGTTTCACATTTTGAAAAGACTTACTCTCTATAGGGATTGCCACTTTCCTCAATGACATTCTGTGAATTTCACTTCCCTTGAAAATGTTAGCACTGGGGTAAAACTATTTTCAAATTGTTTCTTCTGAATATGAAAATAGTTATCTCCCACCTATCTTGTTACATTAGTCTGTAATTTTACCGTAGCTAACTATGTCAGTTTATGATGATTGTTGTGGTCCTGTATCTGAATTATTACAAACTCATTTCAGGCAATTTTCTTCAGTTGGACTCTACCCAGAACTCCAATTCCCTGAAAAACAAGACTCACGTATCTGTAATTGAATACTCTAAGAATATTCGTGTTCAATTTGCATTGAAAAATGGTAATTTAGAGTATATTGCCCACGGATTATCTTTATAAGGCTATCCAAAATATCTTAAGACTGGAGAGAAATTATTTCCTTTTGGGGGGGCATCTTAAAAGTTTTTACTATATTGGGTATATTTTTCTGAGATTGAGTTGTTATTTGCCTTTTAAAATACAAGTAGAATGTCAAGTGTTAGTGTGCCTTTATGTGTGACTAACAGAATAACGTACTCTACCTCTGCATCTTTTGCCATTTGGAAAACTTTACATAGTGAATTGGAAAGTATGGGCTTTTAGGCTCAGTTAGCTTCTTTTGAGATGAAAGCATGTGTAGATTTGTAATCAATTCTTTGAAATCCGTGTTAAAAATAATACATGTAACCTTCACATCATGTGTTTAATTTGATTCATTATACAAAATCCTTTGTATAAAATTTTTTAACCATTAAGGCTTAATGTCATGCTATCACAAACTCATACTCTCCTAACACGTTAATATAAAAATCTCTTTTTTACCGTTTATAATTTATGATTAGGAAATAGCGCCTTACCTCCATTCCTCCATTTGGAAGATTGGAAGCTGTGCGGTAAAGCAGGTTGAATGAATGAAACAAAGCGGCTTTAATTTTTATCCAGCAGGGAAAGGCTGCTGCGCTAAATTACTGATGTGCCCTAGTAAATTTAAGTTGTAAGGAAAACTGAATCCAAGGAATGGACTTAGAAAAATTCTCGGATATTTGTGAAATAGTGTAGTAAATAATATTTAATTTGATGATTAACAGGTTTTTTAACAGGAACTCCAAATAGGAATAATAGTCAAAATTTATCGAGTGCCTACTATGTGCCAGAGATTCTTTAAGCAGTTTACTTGTATTGATTTACTTAATTCTCACTACAGTCATCTGATGTAGTTACGGTATTATTAGCCATATTTTACAGATAGGGAAACTGAGTCTCAGAGACTAAGTAACTTAAGATCACACAGGTTAAGAAGTAGTGTTCAAGCTGGGTATAGTGGTCTGGGTTTGAGTGAGAAATCTGGTCTGTGGCTTGAAATTGGTATCATTAATTGAGTACATTGTATTTTCAACGTCCATATTGTTGTCTACTTCCATCTGCTTCTTTATTCTTAGCCTGAAGATTTATTTCAAAGAAAATAAAAATGATTTTTAGCCTGCAGATACTCAGTATTGTAGTTTATCTCCAAGATAGCCATGAAAGTTTTTGTGTTGACTGATAGGGCCACCAAACTTGTGTGCTTGTCCCATTCTCCATCATAGGATAATTGAGACTTTTCTTAGTATTATGATGAGCAAAATGGAAAGTATTTCCAATTTTCCATAAAGTGAGTCATTTACCCAGTAGAAACTTAAAATTATTGAGTTTTTCTGTGCTTGGGCTGGACCTAGTCATTGCGTTTAAATGTTTCTTATTTTTCCTAAAACGTTTCACGTCAAAGGGATTGACTATATAAATGTTAACTTATAGCTTTTTCCCCAAGATTCTTTAGATTTTCCAGATTATTTGTTTAAAACAAGATAAATATTTGATTCTTAACACTTTTGAAATATTTTATAGTCTGTAAAATTAATAAGCTTTTGTGATGTGTTAATTATCCACTTTAGAAATAGACTATTTCCCAATTCAGCTAATTTAATGAGAAGCTGCCCAATGCTAGGTAGGATGATAGCTTTTGCATACCTGTGAAATGGGCAGTGGTTTTTTTTTTTAATAGGTTCTCTAAGAAAGGTTGACTGACTTGGCCAAAGGCACTCATCTATTGGGGTGGTATGAGCTGGGATTCAAAATTAGGTCCTTGTTTCAAGCTAAGAGCATTGTCAACTATACATACTGCTTAGTAATTACAAATTGGGAATAAAAAATGTTTATAGTTTCAGTATAGGTATAGAAAGGCTAGGTAGTTGTAAAATTTTCTCACTAGGTTTATGTTTGAGGAAGGGAGGCTGTCTCAACTGTAGACGCAGTTCCTGTTGGAGGAGCTTTAAGGCTTATCTGAAAATAAGGAAGACAATTTGTTTTCGACCTGAAAAACTGCAAATTTTGAAGGGAGGCAATTTCCAAATGGAAGTACTGTGACCTTCATGTTATGGGGCAGATGTGTCTGGGTAAGTGCAGTAGCCTTTCCCTTCTGAAAGTTAGTGATTTGGCAAATCAGGGGCCCACCCTGCTTTAGAGGAGAGGAATGTCCCACCAAGCTATGAGGCCATTTCCTAGATTGCATCCTTACTCAGTAGGTTCCTGTTGGCAGAATATGTTGTAGGAACACATCCTTTTCTTTAATGAAAGTAGATTACCTCATTACTCTCAGGTTTTGTTGTAGCCATGTACCTGCAAAGTTCCGTCTTCCAATGCAGATTATTTAATTATTGTTTTTTTTCTCCTTTCAGCTTATGCTGTACCTGTTAACTTGTCGAAGTAAGCATAAGTCGCTTTGTGTTCAAATCATTCTACTACTTTTCTCCATTATGTTTTTACTACCTCTACCAGCCAGCTGTAGAATTGATAAAGAAATGTAAAGAAGTTGGAATTTCTCCACACACTGAAGGGTATCTTTGGACATAAAATCACATCCATTCTCTTTATTCTGGATTACTTGCCAAGCATCAAGAATAGTATTTTTATGTTTTGTTTTTACCTTAAATTTTATAAAGTAAAATTGGGTTACATTTCAATGTAGTTTTATCTATTATCTGACTTGCCTATCTCAGAGTTAAGCAGGTTAAATTCTCACTGTTACTTGAGGCATGAAGAAAATGAGACATGGAGAAATGGTTTGATCAAAGCAGAACTGCTAGCTAATGGTAAAACTGGAATCCTATGCTTCTGCCCCTTTAGAGAACGCTGTAGAACTGGTTATTGTAGATGGGTCTGCCTCTACCCCTTCTCTGATTAGAAAAGAAGATCGGAATACTTTGGGTAACAAAGCTTTTTTTGAGGGCGGTGGGGGCGCTGCTGTGGTGAGAGAAATGAACCGATAGCATCAGCATTTTTTTTGTAGCTATTGTTATAAGTCAGTTAGTAGTATAGAATCTTGTGTATGGTAAGCATTCCAGATGTATATTTATTTAGCTACCAAAAAGAGCTCAGTATCAGTACAAGGGGAAATGTTTCACTTTGAAAAGTTTATTTAAACACAGTTTTTCTTGTGTACACCAGCTTTGTAGAAAATTAATAGGGCAAACCCTTATTTAGCTGTTGCATGTGATAACTTATGAAAGTTTGAAGTCTATCACTACCCTGGATACAGCTGATGGGGTTTGAGTGTAGTAGAGGCTTAACCCAGTGTGCTGCCGTTTAGTATAATGCCACCAATTCTTTTTCCTGAGCCTTTATTTTAGTTTTTAAATGCCATTGTGTAATCAGACATGTAACAAATTTTTGAGAAATTCAGAAAGGAAGCCCTTGGAGCACAGACCTGCTGTAGGTTTAAAGAATACATTTTTAAAGCATGGTCTTCTGCCCAGATGAGATTTGGGGCTCCATTAACTCATTTTGATGTGCTTTCTTCCTACTATTGAAGCAGATTACCTAAATCTCTGCCCTTCTCTTTGAGTTTTGGTAAGAACTGTGTCCTGGAGAAGCTTACAGGTTGAGCTGCTTACTTAGAAATGACAGAGCTGGAGCCATTCATTCTGAAATCCTTCAGTATTTATCCATGTCAGGACTAAGGCCAGGACCAAAATTTCTTAACCCCCAAACACTCCTTTATAGTCCCGTACTGCCTGAATCTGATTGATTGATACTGAATATACAACCATAAAAGGATTATAGGGTCGGGCGCGGTGGCTCACGCCTGTAATCCTAGCTCTCTGGGAGGCCGAGGCGGGCGGATCGTTTGAGCTCAGGAGTTCGAAACCAGCCTGAGCAAGAGCGAGACCCCGTCTCTACTAAATATAGAAAGAAATTAATCAGACAACTAAAAATATATAGAAGAAAAAAAACTAGCCGGGCATGGTGGTGCATGCCTGTAGTCCCAGCTACTCGGGAGGCTGAGGCAGGAGGATCACTTGAGCCCAGGAGTTTGAGGTTGCTGTGAGCTAAGGTGACGCCACTGCACTCTAGCCCGGGCAACACAGTGAGACACTGTCTCAAAAAAAAAAAAAAAAGGATTATAGGAGTTCTCTATACTATCTCATTTCTCCAGCGAAAAGAACTGAGATCTTCTAAACAAGTGAATTTTCCAACTGAATAAAGTTGTGTAACCAGAAGTTTTAAAAGTCAGTAGTTTTCATGTGATGTTTACTAAAAATGTACTAGAATGCTTTTTCCTAAACAGTATAATGAACCTGTGTTGGTTAACCTTTCACTTGCAATGTGTTTTTGGATCATCATTACCAGTACTCATTTTCCTACTGTACAAAAGTACAGCAATGCCAATGAAATGGTAGTATGTCGATGTCTTGAAAAACCAAGTATTGAGCACTGGTTATTATGCACTAGATAGTGGGATAGACACTGTAATAAAAATTCTCAGTTAATACTCATGGCATGGCAATCCTGAGATGTATTAATATTTTTCCTAACTATATGTCTTGGTGTATTGATTCTTTGAATAGTTTAGGGGTTTTGTTTTTCCTGCACCCAGCAAGAAATCTAGACTTTTTTATGTGAAATCTTTGCATTTTAAAATATTTGCTGTAGGCACTAGTTTTGGGTTCTCTAATTTAGAATTTTTGAGAATGATACCACACTCTGCATTACCAGCTACCTTCACCCTTGTCCCCAGTCCCTAGAGGTGGTTTGGTTTGGTTTGGTGGGGATTAGCAACAAGATACAAGAAAGGCCTTCACATTTCATTTTATAGGAAGAACCAAGATGTGATGAAGCAGGTAGGGAACATTTTTAATGACCTAATTATTTATACTTATAATTGTACTATTCGTTTTATTATCACTTTTTCTTGCAGTTTGGTATATGATAGCTTCTACCTGCAGTTGTCTTGGTGATACTCTGAGTGGCATTTCCCTTCCTGTACCATTGTTCCCTTATATCCTAAATGTACAGACCTCTGTTATTAGTATAATTTGGGGTATCTGTGTGTCAGGATACACAGATCTATCTCATTTAAAAATAACATAGTATTCCACTGCATTATTTAATTCACATAATACCCTGTTGTTATAGTAGCATTTCTCAAACACTTTTTTCCTTAGGCTACCTTTATACTCTTAAATTGAGGGTCCCCAAAAGCTTTTGTTCATTGGAGTTGTATCTGTCAATATTTGCCATATTAGAAATTAAAACTGAGACTTTACAAAACATTTCATTTTTAAATATTTTAACTTTACATGATAACAGAATAACATTTTTAAGAAAAATAACTTTTCTAAAACAAAAGAATTTAATGAGAAGAGTGTCATTTTTATATATTTTTATGAATCTCTTTAGTATCTAGCCTAATTTTTAAAAACCAAGATTTTCATCTGCTTCTGCTTTCAGTCTTTGCAATTTCAGTGTGGACTCTGTGAGAGAATGGCAGAAAAGGCAAATAACCTCTTAGTGTCATTATGAAAATAGTTTTCACTTTCCAGACCTCTTGGTGTCCCCAGATCACACATTGAGAACACCTGGTATAGATGGTTTCTGAAAGTTTTTGCCATTACAGACACTGCTAATGAAATCTTTGTTCATATATCTTAGCACCTGTGTGAAGGTGTAGGACAATTTCCTAAAAGAATTGTTGGATCAAAGCATAGTATGTGTTTAAAAGTTTGGTAGGCAAAGATAAATGGCCCTCTAAAAAGGTCGTGGCAATTTTCAGTCTTGGTAGTAGTAAATGAGTATCAAGGACCCCCCTCCCCTTTTTTTCAGGAAGAACATATACAAATATCAATTAGTAGACTTATCAGAACTTTGCAATATGGACTCTGACAAGCATTTGCTGTGCAGGAGTACTCTTTAGTTTACCTTTGCTGAGGATTGTTGGGTTTGCAGGTGGTCTGAAATAATCGATTCCACAATGACAAATTTAATTACATGTACTTTTGCATTCCTCTTAGCTTGATCACTTTCTCTTGATTTTTCTTCATCTCTATATTTCCTTTGTAATATTTCAGGTTGAAGTAGGGAGGCCTTTCTCAAGTCTTGATATTGGAGTTTTCTGTATAGGATTGTTTTTCTCTGGTCTGTGTGACAGAGCGTCTTTCTCAGATTTGAGGGAGGAGGTGTCTCGGGATAAGGGTATCTGTTTCATTGGAGAGGATAGATGTGTTTCTCAAATGAGTTGGAGTGGGTAGAGGGGCTGTCTTGAATGTGTGCTTCAGATTATTAAGTTATACTGGATGTACCCGTAATCAGAAGCGTGTGTTAGTTACGCTTAGTAAGAACCTTCTCTACCTCTCCCTTTATGTTGCTAAAGTCTCCTACTAAGGATCATCTTCATTTCTCCCTTGTCATCTGTGCTACTGTGGTAAATGCTTCCCATCTAAAGTTGAACTCTGTATCCTCATCCATACCTATACACTAATAGGATAGAATTACTGGTCCAGTACTATAGCTATAACAACTTATACAAATAAACCTGTTGGAGGGAGGATTGTGTTAATTCATATTAACACTCAACTGGATCTTTTTTAGTTGACTGGTGAAGCCCAGTAAAAACTAGTAGACAGTAGGGAAGAAACCTAATAAATGGCCTAGGAGTTAGACTAGTAATGTGTCTTTTAGTTATTTATTATCTTACTTAGTCCCTAAATTGATAAGCTGCTTCCCATGTTCCAGCCTATGTGGACTACTTTGCTCTTAGGGAATATGGTATTGGGGACCAGAGCTGGATTTTCTAAAATATTAATAGTATCTCAGACCAACGCTACAGGGGATGGCTGAAGTGAGTTTCAGGAGAGATACTTCCCCTAACATCCTGAATGACCCAGAGAAAATTCACGAACACCGGAAGCTTCTAGTATGTTCTTGTTTTGGCCAGGATTTTAGGAGGGGAGCACCCCAAACTTTAAAATTGTGTTTTGTTTTTTTTTTCCTTTCTAATTATCCCGACCCTATAACCCTATTGGGAGTTTTGAAGAAGATGGAAAAAGGACTGGTACTTAAAAAATAAAAAATAATTGTTAATAGGAATTAGGAAACTTAACGATGTCATACCACTGAACTGTTGATTTTTTTTTTTTTTTGCAGCTGCCAAGTCAAGTGTGTGTTTCTTTCTTATTTATTTATTTATAGCAGCAAGAATGCTCAGAGAAAGTGTTTCTTAAAAGCATAGCTTGAAGTGATAACTTCAATCCCCTGTGCCCACGTGTTGTTGACTTCTCTTAAAGTTAAAAAAAATTGCTTTTTAATGGCAGTATAATACATCAAAAGAGTAAACAAATCATAAGTATTCAACTTGATGAATTTTCACAAAATAACTAGCACACATATGAAGCAACAGAACTCTAGATGCCCAGTTCGTGTTCCTTCCTAGTCACTGTTCCCCCTGGGGATAACTGTTGGCCAAATCAGAGATTAATTTGGTTGCTTTGTGAACTTTGTATAAATGAAATTATATGGTATATACCTTTGTCTCAGGTGTCTTTCACTCATGTTTGTAAAATTCATATCTGTTGTTGTGTCCACACTTATGTTTGGTTCATTCATTAACACTGTTATATAGTATTCCGTCCTATGAATATTTACACTTTAACTTTTTTAATTGCTTTTGCATACTATATAATTCACCCATTAGAAGTGTAAAATTCGTTGTTTTTCAGTATATTCACAGGTTTATGCAGCCATCACTACAATCTAATTTTAGAACATTTTGTCCCCTCCAGAAGAATTCATGTGCCCATAAGCAGTCACTACTCATTCACTTCCACTTCCCCTCATCCCTAATCAACCACTAGTCTATTAGTATTTTCTCTGTCTCTGAATTTACCTATTCTGGACATTTCATATAAGTGCAGTCATATGATATGTGGTATTTTGTGACTGGCTTCTTTCACTTAGCATGTTTTCCAGGTTCATCCATGTGGTAGCATGTATCAGAATTTCATTGCTTTGTATAGCTGAATCCTGTTTCATTGTATGGCCATGCCACATTTATCTATTCATTGGCTTACTGATGAATGGGTTTCCATTTTTTGCTGTTACAAATAATCCTATGAATATACATGTACATGTTTTTGTGTGGGCATGTTTTTATTTCCCTGGGTATGTTACCTAGGAGGTAAGTTGCTGAGTAACTCTGCTTTTTGAGGAACTGCAAAACTTTTCCAAAGTGGGTGCCTCATTTTATGTTCCCACAAGCAATATATGAGGGTTCCAATTTCTCCACATTGCTGCCAACACTTGCTATTGTCTTTGATTATAGATATCCTAGTGGGTGTGAAATGGTATGTCATTTGTGGTTTTGATTTTGCATTTCCCTAATGACATGATGAGCATCTTTTCATATGCTTATTGACTGTTTGCATATCTTTTTTGGAGAACTGTCCAAGTCCATTGCCCACTTTTTTTTTTTTTTTTTTTTTTTTTGAGACAGAGTCTCACTCTTTTTACCTGGGCTAGAGTGAGTGCCGTGGCGTCAGCCTAGCTCACGGCAACCTCAAACTCCTGGGCTCGAGCTATCCTTCTGTCTCAGCCTCCCGAGTAGCTGGGACTACAAGCATGCACCACCATGCCCGGCTAATTTTTTCTATATATATATATACTTTTAGTTGTCCAGATCATTTCTTTTCTATTTTTAGTAGAGACGGGGTCTTGCTCTTGCTCAGGCTGGTCTCAAACTCCTGAGCTCATACGATCCGCCCGCCTCAGCCTCCCAGAGAGCTTGGATTACCGGCGTGAGCCACCACGCCTGGCTCATTGCCCACTTTTTAATTGTGTTTTTTTAGTATGGAGTTGTAAGAGTTCTTTATATAATCTAGATATGAGTCCTTTATCAGATACATGATTTCCAAATATTTTATCCCATTTTTTGGGTTGTCTTTTCACTTGATGGTATTGTTTGCAACACAAACATCCAAAAGTTTTTCATTTTTATGATGTCCAATTTATCATTTATCAAATGATGTCCAGGCTTTTCTTTTGAGTAACTTGTACTTTCGAGTAGTTTAGCTTTTAAAGAGGCATTACTTAATTTGGTTCTATGCTGCTAGACCTCTTGCATCCTCTGTAATATGATTTTATGAAGTAATCAATTCTTTCATTAATTCTGTTTTACTTAGTTTTCTAGTGATGGGTTGTTTTTAAGGACTTAAGTTGTATTTCAAAGTACGTTTGTTGGAATGTATTTTCTCATAGAAACTGTTAGTGGCCTCCAAGTGGAGGTTTTTCCAAGTTATTGGGGATCATCAGGAAAGGAATTTCAGGATGCACTGTGTAAGCCAAGCAAGCAACAGATTTTTTTTTTTTTTTAATTGAAAGCATAAGTACACTCTGAGGGGAGAGCAGGTGGGCTCAAAGAAAAGGAGGAAGTGGGTTTTGGTCTTTCAAAGTCTAAGTGAGGGGAGGAATATTCAAGGCTAAGGGGTTGGCTTTTACTAAGAATTTGTGTAGTAATTCCTGGAATTGGGTTCCTTCCCATTTTTATAATTTATATAGTTGTCTCAAAACTGTTGTGGTAATTTCAAGGGCAGAGAAATTTTAAAACTACGATGTAAATGATATTGTAATTAGCCAAAGTTCACGACAAGCTGGTTCTTGCCTGAGGTTATCAGCGCCCCGCCCCCTCCATTAGCTTCTGCTTGAGGCTGTTTACTTTAACATCTGCACCCACTCTGCAAGCCCCTGCATCCAATCTCAGCCCTGTCTCCTAGCCTCTTACTCTAACAAAACCGTGTTTTAAGTATAATTATATACCTTGACTAATCTTTAAAAAGTAAATTTGATCTATAATGTACCTGACATACTTTATGATTTCAATAGAAAATAATAGAACACAATTTTTGTTCTAGTAGTAAAAACAGTGGAAAACCAAAAAGATAGTTCGAGACTTTTCTACTTTTAAGGGACTCGAGGCATTGAGTTCATTCTGTTAATTCACTTGCTGCTTTTTTTTTGTTTTGAATGTATCTCTATTGTGCGTAAAGGAAATTGAAGGGGAACTGGAAAATGTGTTTTGATTAATCTGGCAAAAGATTGGAAGAAGTTAGAAGAAGAGGAAGATGATAAAAACAATTTTCTCTGAAATGTCAGAATGCTTATGTGAACCTCAATAAGCCAAAAATAGTTGTTTTTTTTTTTTTAAAGAAAAAGACTGAAGGAAATGGAATGTACAGGTAGAAAAAATTATAACGAATATTTAGTTAATAAGTACAGAAAGCATAAGAAACAGATTTTGAGTTAATCAGGTCATCTGTGCCACAGACATGGTATGAGGATTCATGTGAAGTAGGAAGCTGTTCTTGTACACAGAAAGCTCACAAGTTGAGTCATACAACTTGGTAAATGCTGACCTTTTGCTATATTCAGTATCATTTAGCACTGTTCTGAGCACATAGTAAGTAAATGGTAAGTAAATCACTGATACTGGACAGCATTATAAAACTAATTTTAACATAAAAACAAACTAAACTTGGAAATAAGAGCACTCTTCACAAACATATAGCCGATATTTGGAATGAGTAAAGCAACTGTGAAGTGTAATGTGAGAAGAAATGAAAGCTCTGTGAGAGACAGCTGTGGAAAAAACTGCTTCTTCTCAAGCATTTTGGGCCAGAATTTGTCTTTAGGTAGTGCTTCCAGGGTTGATGAAAGGGGAGAGGTATAATTTTAGTCTTTTAAAATTTGCTCTTTGTCACAAAGCAGTAATTATTTTCTAAATATCATGAGTCATAGGATACTGCCAGGGAAAAGATAAATGTGCAAATTAACTTGCTATGAGGAATAAATTGGTTATTTGAAGATGGAGAAGCATGGCAATTCCTGTATTAAGAAATAAAAGTATGAGACTTTTGGAAAGGCAGAATTTGGGCATGTACTTGAATAGTGGCTTATGCTTTATGTTTTCACACTTTTTAAAAATGTTTACTGGTTTATTATAAAGTATACAGATGAACAGCCGGATGAAGAGATGTAGAGCAAGGTATGGGCAGGGGTATGGAGCCACCCTCCTGACACCTCCATGCAGCAACCAGAAGGTCATCAAATCCTGTGGTTCAGTGTTTTTTTGTTTGGTTGTTTTTTTTGTTTTTTTTTTTGAGACGGGTCTTGATATGTTGCCCAGGCTGATCTCAAACTCCTGGTCTCAAGCAGTCCTCCTGCTTCGCCCTTAAGAATCCGTTTTCAAACTTTTGCAAATGAATTCTCATTTTATTCTTAGTCTTGAGACATAGCTCAGATTCTATTATCCTTATTTGCATATTTCAAAGTATTTCTGTAAGTCACACAGTATATCAAAGATTTAAACCCAGATCATCTGGCTTCACACTGTGCGGTTTTACTACTTTGTGCTGCCCATAAATTGTTAGGTTGCTATTACTGTTCAGTCTTGACTCTTCGGATTATTATGTCTTGTTAAAAGTAAACATGTATAAAATAATATTTCTTAGGTTATAAGTTACTGTATTTAAACTTAAATTACTTTAAAAATAATTTTTTCTTAACTGAAATTGTATGTGCATCAGATGTTAAAAAAGGAAATGTGTGTGTATGTAAGGGAATATAATTTTGTTGTTTTGCAATAACATAATGGGATGTCTTCTTTTTCTGTTTCCTAGGTTCTCTACTTTTAGAGTCCAAAATAAATCCTAACACTGCATACCAGAAACAACAGGTAAAATATGAAGATGTGTTTTATCCTTTCGTTTGATGATTAAATGGAAATTGATATCTGACTCCTTATAATGAAAAACAGATTACAAATTGCCCTTCTAATTTTAAAATAGGATTTCTGCCAATTTCTATAGTGTTTAACACAATAATTTTAATTTAAAAAAAAAAATTACCTCAAGTTAAGCTGAGTTTATGTGCCAGATATTATAGCAACTGAGCCCTAAAGTTTCCTTATTTTTACCTGCAGAAAAGAAGTGACCATTGATGTGATAATTAGTGTTGACTAGCACTATCGTGAAATGGTATTTATTCAGTACACACACGATATACTGAGTGTTCTATACAGCCAGTGAAATCAGTATCAGTTCTCTCATTGCCCTGAAGATGCAAATACAAGATAATTAATTTAGAAGAAAGAATATTACCAGCCGGTTCATAAATAAAGTACTTTGCTTCATCATTGACCATTAAAATACTACTAGGAGGAAGTTAGTATTGGTTTTATTTTGTCCATTAGATGATGCCTGAAGATCATGACTTGCTTGACAACACACAGATAATAGACAGGGAAGCTGGTGTTAACTCCTAAATTTAATTAGTGATGATTTATTTATCCACCAAACATTCATACAACATAAAATGTTTTTAGCCGGGTGTGGTGGGTCATGCCTGTAATCCCAGCACTTTGAGAGGCCAAAACAAGAGGATCATTTGAGGCCGGGAGTTCCAGAAATCAGCCTGGGCAATATAGTGAGACCCCGTCTCTGCAGAATAAATTTTAAAAATTAGCCAGGCATGGGTAGCACGTGCCCCTAGTCCTAGCTACTTGGGGGGCTGAGGAAGGAAGAATGCTTTGAGCCCAGGAGTTTGAAGCTGCAGTGAGCTATAATGTTACCACTGCACTCCAGCCTAGGGTGACAGTGAGACCCTATCTCAAAAAATTTTTTTTTCTTGATATTGTAATTGTCTGTTAAGCACTTTGTTGTATGTGGTGTTCTTAAGAAAACTTTTAGGTTTGATTGAAATAGCTGGAGACTAGAATATTTGGCTTTGATCTTCCGTACTTAAATACATTAAATTCATGTTTTGAGATTTTTGTCAGCTGAAGAGTAAAAGCACATCCTGAGAAAAAAGGAAGGTTGAACCTGTTTTGAGAGTAAACAAATTCATATGTCTCAGGCTGTAGGTTGTTGGATGATAAACAAGATGATTTGGTGAAAATTAGGCTGTTCAAGAAAGACAAAAGAGCATTTTCTAAAAATTTTCAAACTTGCTAAATTTGTCAAATGGGTAATTAAGAGTATATGTCTGGCTACACCCTGATTTAAACATCAGCATCCAAATGATCTGGATATACATTGTAGCAGAGCAATTGCTTACAGTTGTGTTAAATTTATTTTGTTACTAATGTAATATTGGCTTTAGACTTATTCCCGTGGCCCTTACTGAGCCAATATTTGTAAATATTTATCAGAATGTTAGGAGCCATCTAATTTGGGCAAGTTGACCCCCTCCTTCCTGTCCAGAAGATGATTATTTTCCTTCAACCTTATTCCCATCACGAACAAATGGTACTTAGATTATCACTAATTTTCATAACAGTATGTACCAGTCCCACTGTAAAGGTAATGAAACTGAGACTCAGTTACTTAACTTTCTAAGCATCACCCACGAAGTAGACAGTGCTATTAGAATTTATACTTTGGCCTCTTTACTTCTTAAATCGTGGTATTTTTATTCTGTACTATTTTTGAGGGAAGGTAACATAACTAATTTTGTCTCACATGGAGCCTTATACATAAATGCTCAATAAATATCTTCTGAACAAATAACCTTGTGAAGTATTTAGACTGCCAGAATTCCAGATTAACTGCACATTCTTCTTCTGCCAGTTGTTCTGCTTTGGTGAAATACAAGGTACACTAAAAATGAAACCTGACTAATTTGTGTCGTATTGATCTTAGAATGTTGATGTGTAAATTATTTTGAGTTTGAATAGGTACTCAGTCACTGTTCGTATTGCCTGCCTGGAATCTGTGATCTCTGGAAGTCCTTGAAGATAGCAGAAACAGGGACTTTGAGCTATTTTCAAAAATTCTGTATAAAAATTATAGATTTATCCTGTTAGTAGTGTTGCATAACCAAATCAGATTATCAGTTATTTATTTCTTGCTGGTATCACTTTAGTTCAACGAGAGACTGCTGGTCTCATCACTGATAGTTACACAAATGACTGGACAGAGTTAATAGTTTAGTAGACAATTTTTTTCGTTTTTAGAGGCAGGATCTTGCTATTTTGCCCAGGCTAGGCTCCAGTGGCTATTTACAGGTACAGTCACAATACACTACAGCCTGAAACTCCTGGCCTCAAGCCATCCTCCTTGCCTCAGCCTTCTGATTAGCTAGTACTAAAGGCCCTCAAAATTGTGCCCAGCTTAGACAGATTTTGAATATGGAATCCATTTGTTTACATCAAGAAGTGTCCTTGCTAGTGAAAAGGATTAGAAACTGCCACAATAGAATGATAGATCCTTTAAGGTACTTTAAAGATAATATAGTCATGTTTCATTCTTAATACAGGAACCATTATCATCTTAGTGGATGCTCAGCCAGCCTTTGCATGACTCCTTTTGGTGACTTATTAGTCAAATTGGATTATTTTTTCTTTATATTATGATGAAATCTATCTACTTCTGCTCTCCTAACTAATTCTCTTTGGACCAACTTGAACAAAATACTGACTGACAGCCCTTCGAATTTTGCACATAGCTGTTAAACATAACTCTCCCTAATACCATTCAGCATTTCTTGTATGAGATGATTCATAGACCTCTTTCACTAAGTGGGCCCTTTTTTGAAATGGTTGATTGCTATGAAACAGTGTATATATTAATGTTTATTCACAGCCAGAAAGTTTGAAAGGGTATCCTGGACCCTACAAATATTTTTATTATACCATGCATATTGTACAGTAGACTGTACTATGAAGAATATAAGATGGTCTCAGTATTGTATGTAGAGTGTCTTGCTGAAATTACATCTTAATAAAAACTGTCGAACTGTTTATTAAACTTACTGTCATTTAAAAAAAATAAAGTTTGCCTGAATAGAAGCGAAAGGATAGGTGTTAGGAGTTTGCTGCTTTTTTGAAACATAGTACTTTAGTGAAAGTTAAAAAAATAGCCTCTGTCCAGATAAATGCTCACTTGCTACCAAGTTAGCCAGTAATTTCAAGGGCTTCATGGACCTCAGAAGCCCCAGGTAAAAAATACCTGTTGACAATAGAGGGAAGAAAGAAGGTGTTATATTGATCCTATCCTTGAAACATGCCTTAGTTATTAATGTGCTTAAACTTGCTCTTTTGGTGTTTTAATGAGAGCATAAAATGTAACTTTGTGTTCAAGGATAGGATTGGCATAATGTTTCATTTGTTATCTTTTTAGTACATAAGAATTGTGTACTCATTTTGTGGTGCTTTTCATATATTGGTTAAACTTACCCTTAAGGAAAACATTGCTTTCATTTTATAGATTGGGCAAAGTATAGTGTAAAAAGGCATTGGTTAAAAGGGGGGACGCTGGTACTATCAGTACATATTGCAAAAAGTAAAAATGAGAGCTGTTCTCAATTCCTCTTGCTTTGTTCATTTGACTTCTACTTTGAAGGAGTTTGTGAAAATGTATGTTAATCATTCAGATTCCTTTTTTGTCTCTAAAGGATACTCTGATTGTGTGGTCTGAAGCAGAAAATTATGACTTGGCTCTTAGCTTTCAAGAAAAAGCTGGATGTGATGAAATTTGGGAGAAAATATGTCAGGTAATTTTAAAAATAGAAGATTGACATGCTCTTTTTAAGTATTGTGGTTTTTGCCATGCTTTTCAGCTAATGCTCAAGAATTTAAATAAATTTTAAATTGATCTTTTAAATACATTGCTATGTGTGAAAAGCTTGATTTAAAGGAAGGTATAATTTATTGACACCAAACTATCCTGCCTAGACCTTTGCCAAAGTCAAAAGTTCTATATCCAGCTGTTTTTTTTTCTTTTTTTTTATATTCACCTTCTTTTTATTTAGTTTTTCTTATGCTACCTTTTCTAAGAACAATTGCCTTCTTGAGAACTCCTCTTTGAGTGTTTGCTAGCATCTCAAACTTAATAGTCCACAGCCTAACAATCTACTCACCTAGATGTATTCATTCTCCCATTTCCCTCATTTCAGTAAGTGCCCTCTGGTTGCTGAAACCAGGAACTTTGGACCATGTTTATCCTTCTCTCATCCTTTATATATCCATTCAGTCCCTCAATAGTAAATCCTAGATCCATTCACTTATTTTCGTCTTCACCACTATCATAGTTTTCTAAGCTACCATTATTTCTTGCCTGGTTTATTGGTTTCATCTTGACTGATCTTCCTAAATCCACATCACTCTTTGTTCAGTATCCTCTTGTGGCTCTTGAAACAAAACCTTCCCTTGGCACTAGTCTTAAGCAATATGGCTCTTGACTATCCAATGTCACCTTGCCTCTAAGCTTGAAAATTCCTTCTTTATTCTGGAGTTTCTGTAATGACTCTGGTACCTTACTCTAGTGACATAATCTCCACAGTCTTGTAAATGTGCATTTTTTTGTGTGCTCTAGTGGCTAAAGCTATTGGATCTTATTGTGGACTCAGTTTAGGCCAATGTTTTCTAGGGAAGATTTCTCCATCTCCACATTTATTTTAGCTGAAGAATAATCTTCTGCTGATTTCTTAATTCATTGGTTCTTAAAATGTGGTCCTGAAACCAGCAGCCTGAGCATGACTTCGGAATTGATAGAAATGCAAATTCCGAGACACCCCCAACCCCCACCTTAGACCTACTGGATGAGAAACTCTGAGTAGGGTCTAGTAATTATGTTTTAACAAGCTCTCTAGGTCAAACTTTCTGTAAAGGGTGAAATAGTAAACATTTAAGGTTTTTCAGGCCATACAGTCTGAGAGCCATTCGACTCTGCTGTCTAGTTTGAAAGTAGCCATAGACAACACATAAATGAATGGGTGTGGCTCTCTTCTAGTAAAACTTATTAACAAAGACAGATGGGGGCGCCACATTTGACTATAGTTTGTCAGCCTCTGCTTTTGATGCTGCACGCTAAAGCCTTAATAGAAGCTACAGTGTCCTTGAGGTAACAACTTTCCTTAACTTACAGAATTTATTTCTGCCATATATTCTACTGAGCTGTGTTTTTTATAAAACGAACCTGCCTGTTAAGCTGTTCCTTTCCTTCTCTTAAAACATGAAAAACTTAACATTTATGTCTGAATGCCATCTTTCTTTTTACTTTTTGTTTGCTTTCTGTCCTACAGTTTTTTTTAGTATATTTTTCTAGGTCTTTATCTTGTAGAATTCTCCCACAGAAAGAGAGATGACATTAATACATTCAGGCTATGCCAAAGGCATCCATTATTCAGACAAATCTTGGTCTTCATCTTTCTGAATTGAATGGTCCCACCCTGGATATAGTCTTCTCTTAGGCCAATGTTTAACTCAAACCTGGACTCATTCTGTAACTGTTACGCCCATCTCTCCTTTAGTATTGTCTGATCTTTACTTTTCCTTGGTCTTTAATGCCATAAATTTTTCAGTCATCTTCCCTTGAGGCACGGGTAATAGTGCTTGTGTGCTTTCTCTTACCTAGCAATCACTGGCTGTTTTATGTCGTTCTTTCCTGGTATTTGCCTTCAACTTTTACATAGTTTATATTAATATTCGAGGGGTCATTTCTCAATCGCTCTTTTTGTGGTTCTGTGTATATTTCTTGATTCCATTCCAGGGAAGTCATTACATTTTGATCTCTGAGATCTTGTATGTCTCTGTTTCTTGAGCCTATTTACCTTTTTCTGATCTAGAAAGAGCTAAAAGTCTCCTCTATTTTTCTGGTACCCTCTTTGATAGCAGTTATTATGTCTAAACTTAAGAAGAGGGCATTCTCATTATTATAAGGCTCTTATCCCTTTTGATTTACTCATCAAAATCTTACCATTTTTAATGTAGGTAAAGTCATAGCTTGGATATTAGGGACTTAAAGCTGTAAGGAGAACTTATATAATTAACAAATCTAGAGCCAATTTGACACCATGCCAGGTACAAGCTGTGAATGTGCCTTGCCTCCTTTTAGTAGTGCTGTGTCAAAACACCTTGCAGCATATTTCCAGACAAATATTCCAGGCCATCTTCCCTTTTAGTATCCAGCAACAGTATCTCTTAATTATGATAAACAGTTTAAGCTTCTTAGCTATTTCATATAAGGCCTAATTGTTCAATGTCCTGAATTCTAGGACCAAGATAGTAACACTTTTTTCATTTCAGAATCTATCCTGACCTTTTGTTTTTTTATTTTTTTAAATGTTTACTTTTATAATTAGAGCCCCTATAGTGACAGAGAATTGGGCTTTATGAGAGATTTTCGGGCGTATAGGGGATCATGAAGACTATAGGTTTGGGTGTATAGAAAGGAAAAGTTTTCCGTGGTTTGGTTTCTTAACTTTCAGAAAATTTTCCTGGGGCACAGCTCTACTACATGTAGGTTGCACTTTATATATGGCTTCATTTTTGTGTAGGTGCACTTGTAGTCTACTTAGCTTTTCTAAATCATATTTTTGGGCTACCATCCAGCATTTATAGCAAATTGGTCCGAAGCTGGTCTGTTCATGCTCTTTGCCCATTGGTCTCTAGAATCAATTGACATTAAATATTTTCATTGTTGCTTATAATGATATATATTTTCTGTGATTAGGATATTTGATATTTATTTGAACCTTTCTTAAAGTTAAATATTGAAGAGCTTGGTGGTGGCTGTCCTATAGCACAGTCCTAAGACTACTTCTGTTTTGTATGTCTGCAGGGGACTCTTTAACCACAGTGTCATTTTAGCCTGTCCTAGAAAGTTGCTTTTGCCAGCGAACCTTGTGCATTGTGAGGAAGCTCTTTCCATCTTTGAACTTTGAATTAACTTCCTTAAAATTGGAAGCGTTATGTTATTTGGAGAAATACAGCTTTAAAAAGTAGACAATTTTTGTCAAGTTTGAATAAAGATTCTTAAACGTGGAAATTATCATTATAGTTTTCTTATAATATCTTATATTCATTTTAGAATATCATTTAGGTTTGCTGGTTTACATTTTGTCAGCTATTACAAATTATTTTTCATAGGTTCAAGGGAAGGACCCTTCAGTGGACATCACTCAGGACCTTGTGGATGAATCTGAAGAGGAACGCTTTGATGATATGTCATCGCCAGGTTTAGAATTGCCATCTTGTGAATTAAGTCGCCTGGAGGAAATTGCAGAACTTGTGGCATCATCTTTACCTTCCCCTCTTCGTCGTGAAAAACTTGCACTGGCACTGGAAAATGAGGGTTATATTAAAAAACTCTTAGAGCTTTTTCATGTATGTGAGGATTTGGAAAATATTGAAGGACTGCACCACTTGTATGAAATTATCAAAGGCATCTTCCTCTTGAATCGAACTGCTCTTTTTGAAGTTATGTTCTCTGAGGAATGTATAATGGACGTCATTGGATGTTTAGAATATGATCCTGCTTTATCTCAACCACGAAAACACAGGGAATTTCTAACAAAAACAGCCAAGTTTAAAGAAGTGATTCCCATATCAGATCCTGAGCTGAAACAAAAAATTCATCAAACATACAGAGTTCAGTATATACAAGATATGGTTCTACCTACCCCTTCAGTCTTTGAAGAAAACATGTTGTCAACACTTCACTCCTTTATCTTTTTCAATAAGGTAGAAATTGTTGGTATGTTACAGGTGAGTTAGATCATTCCTTTTTTCCTACTTCAAAAGACACCCTACTTGACTGATGTCATTTAAACTGTTAATTGCCTTCAAAAATAATTTTCTCTTTGTAAATACCTAAATTGAGTTTTAATTTTGTTAAAGTCTAAAATTCAGTATTTTGGTTATACTATAAGAGATTATGATATACAATAAATACTATGAGACCAAAAGGTTGTAGTGTTTGGGGTGGGCAGGTTAAGTGTGTGAAAGAAATACAGCTTTGGCGGGGCGCGGTGGCTCACGCCTATAATCCTAGCACTCTGGGAGGCCAAGGCGGGCGGATCGTTTGAGCT
>CAUYSK010114400.1:0-21807 GCA_963575035.1 Avahi laniger
TTCTATATATTTTTAGCTATCCGATTAATTTCTTTCTATTTTTGGTAGAGACGGGGTCTCGCTCTTGCTCAGGCTGGTCTCGAACTCCTGAGCTCAAACAATCCGCCCGCCTTGGCCTCCCAGAGAGCTAGGATTACAGGCGTGAGCCACTGCGCCCGGCCTTGATACTTTGTTTTAAGCATGTCTTTTTTAAGATAACATACTGAATTTGTATATACATCTAAATAAGTGGCAGCTTGAAAGTCATAGCAGTGTCAGAAGGTTTTGGGACTTGCCTTGGTTTGCTTGGATGCCGTAACAAAAAACCATAGACTGGGTGACTTAAACAACAGAAATTTATTTTCTCACAGTTATGCAGGCTGAAAAGTCCAAGATCAAGGTTCCAGCAGGATTTGGTTTCTGATGGGGGCTCTCTTCCTGGCTTCTCTTTGTGTTCTCACATGGTTGGGGGAAGGAAGGAAGAAAAAAGGGAGAAGGGGGGAGGAGACAGAGACCTATCAGATTAGGTGCCTACCTTTATGGCCTCTTAACTTCCTAAAGACACTATCTCCAGAGAGTCCTACTATGAACTGAATTATGTCCATAATTCAAATAATTTCAAATTTTGGAATTTCCTTCAAAATCACTTTATGATTTCACAAGCCACTAAAGGAAATCAGTCTTATTCTTTATGGTTAGAACTTATTTTTTGACCACAAATAGAATACCTAACTTGATCATCTGTTTTATTGCCCAGCTTTGTTTCCATTCACAAATATTGAATATTTGCCCTTTGAGGATACTTGAAAGAGTATTTTTCAGGTTTGATAGAAATTCTAAAAGAAAAGTACCAAAAAGGTTTTGAGCGTTGACACCACAGTTGGAATAATAGTGTAACCTCTCAAAACGATTAGTTTTAAGGAGACAACACTCATTTGAGTGTATAAATGTGGTATATTGAATTAACTCTGTCCCAGTTCTTTAATACTTTGTTCACCAGGCATGCAGCATGTTCAGAGCTTATAATTTTAACATCAAGATTGAGGCCGGGTACGGTGGCTCACGCCTGTAATCCTAGCATTCTGGGAGGCTGAGGCGGGCGGATTGTTTGAGCTCAGGAGTTCGAGACCAGCCTGAGCAAGAGAGAGACCCCGTCTCTACCAAAAATAGAAAGAAATTAATTGGACAGCTAAAAATATATGGAAAAAATTAGCCAGGCATGGTGGCGCATGCCTGTAGTCCCAGCTACTCGGGAGGCTGAGGCAGTAAGATTGCTTGAGCCCAGGAGTTTGAGGTTGCTGTGAGGTAGGCTGACGCCACGGCACCCACTCTAGCCCAGGCAAAAGAGTGAGACTCTGTCTCAAAAAAAAAAACAAAAGATTGAGTTAGTCATAATAAGAGTGTTTTAGGAAAATGTTTTTCTTTTGAGCAGAGCCACAACTAAAATATTTTTATTTGAAATGTTTCAAAAAATGGATTTATAAAGTATACTCTCAACATGCTAACATTTAAAAGTAAGTTATATGTAGACTGGTTTACAGAAATTCACAAAGCAATGCCCCAGAATATCTTAAGGCCCACATCTGCTTAGCTTTCCTTATCTAGCCAGTGGAATTAAATGGGCTGCTATATTTAGTTCTCTTTTTATGGTTCAATAGATCCAAAGAATTTATTATCATTACATTGATGAGGTCAGAAAGAGAGAAATTAGTAACTATTCTTAGTGTTCCTTCCCATTCTGTATCTCTGTTACTTTTGAACAAGGAATCTAAAACTGTCTAAATTACTGGCCAAAATATTTTTTTGTTGGAGGGTAAGGGAGGGATGCTTGCTTGTGGTACTGACCTTTTTATCCCCCTCTCAATTCTTTATTATTTTAGTTATTTTCCTGGACAGTGTGAGTGGATCTATTGCCCAGGGGATGCCATATCTTCAGTTGCTGCTTCTGAGAAGAGTACAGGAAAAATTTTCATTTATGATGGCCGAGGAGATAACCAACCACTTCATATTTTTGACAAACTCCATACATCACCTCTTACTCAGATACGGCTAAACCCAGTTTACAAAGCAGTAGTGTCTTCTGATAAATCTGGAATGATTGAATACTGGACTGGACCTCCTCATGAATATAAATTCCCCAAAAATGTGAACTGGGAATATAAAACTGACACAGATTTATATGAATTTGCAAAGTGTAAGGCTTATCCGACCAGCATATGTTTTTCACCTGATGGGAAGAAAATAGCTACTATTGGTTCTGATAGAAAAGTTAGGATTTTCAGATTTTTAACTGGAAAACTCATGAGAGTCTTTGATGAATCACTAAGTGTAAGTGTAATTTAAATTTAGTCAGTTTCTAAAAATGTCTTTATTTTGTGTTGTTTCTTGAAAGATTTTTTTCTGTTTATAGACATTTAGGTTGACAGTTATTTTCTCTTAGCACATTAAAGATACTGTTCTACGGACTTCTATCTTGCCTTGTTGCTCTTTGAAACTCTCTTCCCCAGGTTTATGATATTATATTTTCCAAGTCAGTTATCCTTCTATTTATGTGATGTTTTTTCGTTTTATTTTTTCCACTTTTGTTTGCAAACTTATCCTCTTAATATCCTCAAAACTCGTTCTAGGCCTTTTTCTTTTCTCACTTTTTATTCACTTCTGTCCATATGACTACTCCCAAATTAATCTCTCCAGCTTTTTATTATGAATAAACCTGGTCTTGTCCTTTTTTTGCTGTCTTTGTGGATGGCACCAATATCTCTCTAGTTGCACAAACCAGAAACCTGAGTCATCCTTAACTCTTTTTCCTTAGCCCCTATTTAAATCATCATGAGTCTTGCCAATTTTACTTTTTAAATATACTTTAATCCATCCATTTCTTTTTAGCACAGCTTTGACTACCATAGTTCATGATGTTTTGCCTGACCTATTGCATTGCCTACTGTCTGTATCTATTCTGGCTTCCTCCTCTGTACCCAGAACAATCTTTTAAGAACACTTATTTGGTCATGTCATTCCATTGTTTAGAACCTTTCAGTGACTTCCTGTTGTTCTTAGGATAAAGACCAAAGCCACAGCCTACCATGTAGTTCAGCCTATCGTAAATCCACAATAAGCCTTTTTCTCCCTGCCTCTTACTCTATCCATTTGGGCCTTCTATTTCTTAAACATGGCTCCCATATAGGGCTTTTGTATATGTTATTCCCTCTGCCTGTAGTGAAAAACCTCCTTGCTCCTCACATTCCTCCATTACCTATTGAACTCATCCTTTATATTTCAACTGAAGAGTCACTTCCTCTGGGAAGCTTTCACTATTCATCCTGTCTAGAATAGCTTTTGTTTCTTTGCTTGTTTGTTTTTAAAGAGACAGGGTCTTACTCTATCACCCAGGCTGGAGTGCAGTGGTATAATCATAGCTCACTGTAACCTCAAACTCCTGGGCACAAGTCATCCTCCCACCTCAACTTCCTGAGTAACTGGGACTATAGGCGTGTGCCAGATAAGATTTTTTATTTTTTGTAGAGACAGGGTCTTGCCTTGTTGCCCAGGCTGGTCTCAAACTCCTGGCCTCAAGCAGTCCTCCCATCTGGGCCTTCCAAAGTTCTGGGATTATAGGCATGAGCCACCTCACCCAGCTTAGAACAATTTTTTTAATGTAACTGTGTATCACTCTCCTTCAGAGGATTTGATATGATCATATTATTTAATTAATATGTCCTCCTGTGGACTAATCTCTATGTGATCTGTTTTGGCTCATGACTATCTCCAGCACTAAGAACAGTACTTGACGCAAAATTACTTAGATGTCTGTTGAAAGAGTGACTCTAGCCATCATTTGTTAGACTTCTAACAAGAATTTATTATAGTATATAGTTACAGAATAAGAGTTTTTGTCCATGCAAAGTTAAGTGGTTTCTCTGGATACTTGGGTCTCAACTGTTGCCATCAGGTGGTTTTCTGACTGCTAATGGTATGTTGGATCCTTTTAGAGTCTGGATTGAACCTTCATAGCAATGGCATTTATTTTATGACAGCGTCAATTCTATAGTCCTTGGTAATGACCAGTTTACATAGGATTCCCACTTTGAGCTCTTCATAAGTTCTTTCAACTCTTATTAGTGATACTCCTGTTTTGGTGACAAGTGGTAATGAGTTGGGTCTGCCTGAAGTAATATGATTCCAGACAAATGTAAAGATCTGTTTGTTAGCTAAATCATCCTGTGACAAATTTTCTTGTCAGAAGAAGATATATTAATATTTCTACTCTGCTTTTAAAGAGAAATATTTCTTGATGATGTTTTTTTATTTAATGGTAGCTGATAACTAGATATTACTTACAATCTAAATATAATTTTAAAACAGCTCTTCCAAGATTTCTCAGGAAAAGAAACTTTTCAGAATTAGTCTCTGGACATAAATCTCTTAACACACATACTCTGGGCTGCTCAGTGTACTGTATTTCTTCATTGTCTTCAACATTTGTTGAGTTGATAGGGCTGAGATGACAAGAGGAGGTCAGTAGTAAAGCTTAAAACAGAAGTTGAGATTCAGAAAGTTTGCCAAAAACCCAAACATCAGTTAAATTAGTTTCTTATAATGCTAGTGACTAGTAAATGTCTGGAATCTTATAGTTCCATGTTAAAGGAGGCGGAGGCAAGTTTCTACCTAGTTAAGAGTTATAGTTTAACAGACAAGAATTTGAATGGGATGGTGTGAAGTTGTATCTTTTACTGTTTACTAACCAAGGTCCCTGCATATAGTTGTACAGTTGTCTGTCACAGAGACCCTGCTATGAAGACTAGAATACTCTAAAAAGATTGTGATAAGGTACTTAATCAGGTTGGATAAACATTTGTGAAATACTTACATATGGACAGATGGCCACCTATAGACCTTACATCTTGAAAACTGACTCTTCTCTCCAGTAGAAATCATGAGTTCTTCACTGCAAAAATGTAGTCCAGCATTCTAGGCTATTCCTGGCACACAAATAAGCAATAGCATATATATTACTCTGTCTTTGAGAATGGAAACAAGAAAACCTGACAACTAGGCTTTTTACGTTTTCTGTAAGACCTTGGTCTCATGCTTTTACACTAACAAACATACCTCATTTTGATTTTTGGAGTTTTGTATATTTTCTTCCCATATCTAGAAAAACTGGAGGAGATTTCTGGTTAACACAAACATGAAACAAAGAATTAGATGGGACATAAGTCTGGCTTACTTTCATCTGCAATGGAGAGCTACTTTTGAATTCTATTGTTTGATTCCCTGAATGTCTAGAAAACTAAATTTGAAGATCATCATCTTTTGGAAGGCTTGTAGTGTGCTAATACAGAGTAATTGAGATGTTATTGCCATCTTGAAATTTGTGTATTAAATAGCAAAAGAAAAGTAAACCAAATTTCCCAGCTATATAAAGGGTATTAGATTACTTAATGGAAATCTAATAGAATTGCCCCATTTCAAAATAACTTGAAACATTTTCTGAAATATTATCAATTTGTTATAGTGAGATAAGAGTTCATTCAGTAAAAATTGAGTGCTTGTTATATGTCAGGCACATGATCACTATACAAGGACCTAATTAGTCTATAGATGTATTGTCCAGTATAAGTAGTAGCCACCAGCCACAGGCGGCTATCGAGCATTTGATGGGTGGCTAGTCCAAATTGAGATGTGCTGAAAGTGTAAAATACACAGAAGATTTCAAAGACTTGATATTTTAAAAAATGTAAGTTATCCCAATTTTTTATATTGTTAATGTGGAAATTATGATTTTTTGATACATTGGGTTTAATGAAACATTAAAATGAATTCCAACTTTCTTTTTACTTTGTTTAATGTAGCTACTAGAAAACTAGAAATTACATATGTGGCTTCAATGCAGATTTCTCACCATTAAGTATGTTTAAAAAATGCAGCAGATGTACTGTGATTTCTATAGAGAAAGCAGCAGTTATATTAACCAACTGGGTTTTTAAATTTGAAAAACCAGTCACCATTTAGTTTAAAATACTATTTTTTAATGCTTGAACTTCCTAATGTCTTTTTGTTTCATGCTTATAGAGTTTAGAATTCCTCTTAAGATATATAAGTACATAAACTGTTAGGGCTCTTAATGTGTATTGTACTTCTATTTAAATTTCATATGTATATATAAAAATACCTTTCTTTGTATATGTATGTATATAGAATTTTTGGTAATAAACCATTTGTTTCCTAGATGTTTACTGAACTGCAACAGATGAGGCAACAGCTACCAGATATGGAATTTGGCCGACGAATGGCTGTGGAACGTGAGTTGGAGAAGGTGGATGCTGTAAGATTAATTAATATAGTTTTTGATGAAACTGGACACTTTGTGCTATATGGAACAATGCTGGGCATTAAAGTTATAAATGTGGAGACAAACCGGTAAGCTTTAATATGATGTATATTTTTTAAAAATGCACTTATGGGGTACCATTTCCTCCATCAGAGAAACAACGGGAGTTTTGTTTGTTCCAAGACAAGTGGAATGGTCCCAAATGTCTAAACTTAACCAAATGTTTTGACTGGATTTTTCTGTGGTCTCTCAGTTGTTTATAATCTTATGTAAAAAGTTTCCACTCATGTTTGTAAAAGAAATGGAAAGAAGATATGCATAGTTTCAAGTTTTTTCTTGTTTTAACAAGTTTCAGTCTGTCTTTTGCTTATTGATTTAAATTAGCCTGGATCATGTTAAATGTTGCCAAAGATTTTAACCACAGAATTCAGCATTACATCCTGCTAGACATAAAATCAGAAGTTAAAATGCATGAAACCACAATAAGCCTTTTTTTGTGCAAACCGACCATTTGGTCTTAGTACAAAATAGCTACATTCAGATACTATCAACGAATATAAATGAACTTAAAGAATATTTTTAGGAGGAAAAAATCGTGTGCTGTACATTCCCATATATAAACATATTTATATTGGAGTTCTTGGCAATATAAATCTTTGAAGGCTTTCAGAAAGATTAAAATAGTAAGAATAGGTTAAAATTTATATAAACAAATGATTGGTTTTTTTGTTTTGTTTAATAGACTTGACTTTTTAGAACAGTTTTAGGTTCACAGTGAAATTGAAAGGAAGGTACAGAGATTTCCCATGTACAATCTGGCACCACACATACATAGCCTTCCCATTATCAACATCCCCCACCAAAGTGGTACATTTGTTGGCAATGATGAACCTACATTGACCCATCATTATTATCCACAGTCCATAGTTCACATTAGGGTTCACTCTTGGTGGTGTTCATTCTATAGGTTTGAACAAATGTATAATGTCATGTATCCACCAATATAGTATCAAACAGAGTAGTTGCACTGCCGTAAAAATCTCCTGTGCTCTGTTATCCCTCCGTACCCTATAATCCTTGGCAAGCACAGATGTTTTTACTGTCTCCATAGTTTTGCCTTTTATAGAATGTCATATAGTTAAAGTAACACAGTATGTAGCCTTTCTAAAATGGCTTCTTTCCATTAGCAATGTGCATTTAAGGTTCTTCCATGTCTTTCTATGGTTTGATAGCTTATTTCTTTCTTATTAGCACTGAATAGTGTTCCATTGTTTGGATGTACCACAATTTATTCATTCATTCACCTACTGAAGGACATCTTGGTTTCCAAGTTTTGGCAATCATGTATAAAGCTGCTATAAACATCTGAGTACAAGTTTTTGTGTGGACATAAGGTTTCAACACCTTTGGGTAGATACCAGAGAGCATGATTGCTGGATCATGTGGTAACAGAATATTTAGTTTTATAAGAAATGGCCAAATTGCATTCCAAAATGGCTGTACTCTTTTGCATTCCTTCCAGCATTGAGTGAGAATTCCTGTTGCTCCACATCCTTGCCAACATTTGGTATTGTCAGTGTTCTAGATTTTGGCCATTCTATTAGGTGTGTAATGGTATTTTGTTTTAGTTTGCATTTTCCTGATGGCATACGAGGTGAAGCATCTTTTCATATGCTTATTCACCATCTGTATACATTCTTTGGTGAGGTGTCTGTTAAGGTGCTTGGCCTATTTTTTAATTGGGTTCTTGGTGTTCTTATCGTTGTTTTTTAAGAGTTCTTTGTATATTTTGGGTAACAGTCCTCTCTGAGTCTGTGGCTTTTCATCCTCTTGATGATTTTATTTTTTTTTAACCTGAAAATTATAGCAGCCTACTAATTTAAAATGATACCTTTCTTTGGGTAGAGAAACATTTTTAAAAACCTTTCACTAGTTATTTTTTACACAGATAAGATACTTGACTCCTCGTAAAGTTGTCAAAATGGGAGTTAATTCTGGTAATTTTATTCTATAAAACATTGTTATGTTTTCCAGGTGTGTACGGATCTTAGGCAAGCAAGAAAATATTAGAGTGATGCAATTGGCTTTGTTCCAAGGAATAGCCAAAAAGCATCGTGCTGCAACTACTATAGAGATGAAAGCTTCTGAAAACCCTGTTCTTCAGAATATTCAAGCTGACCCAACAATAGTCTGTACATCTTTCAAAAAGAATAGATTTTATATGGTATGTGGAAATATTAGGAGATAGAGCCTAATCTTTCTTCCAGTTTGGTTGGGAGTTTTTTTCCTTGGCTTGTGCCTTTAACTAAAGAGAATGTTGGCAGTAATAGCAGACTTTCTGAGCAACCAGAATACCATCTTACAATACTAATATTGTAGAATTTTTAACTAGGAGTTGATTTTAAGCATTTCTATACTGTTTTCCATCATGTTTTGAAAATTTTTCAACCTGGTTTCTACAGTAACTATTTGTGTTGTCTAAGATGATAGGAAGTTAGTGGTTATGGTCATAATTGCATCCAAAATAGTTTCACTGTGGGGTTTTTAAATTTCTTTTTAGTATTTTTTATTATTTTTCAGCTTTTACTCTTAGGAAATGTAATTTATCTCCCCCAAATTTGCACAGTTTCCTTCTCTAAATACATTTCCTTTTTTAACTTTTGACTTCAATGTAATGATGCTACCTTGGAATTATATACTCCTGTGGAATTTTTTTTCCCTATGGAAAACTAAAAGTTCTTTGCATGTTATTAATACTAAAATTGGGCTCAAAATCAAACTACTAAGTTATTAGGAGAAGCACAGTCCTAATTGTTCATCTAAGAAGAAAAACTCAAAATACAGAGACCTCTGCCCTTACATTCTGTCTTCACATTGCAGTCAGAGAACTTTCCAAGACCCAGAATGACTTGCCTAACAGCTTTTAATAACTCCCTAGCTATCTGATAGCTGGCCCTCCTCAATTCTGTAGCTTTATCTTTCTTCATTTTTAGTTCATTTGCTGCACTGACCATACTGAATATCCCATTCACAATAGTTCAATGTTTTGTATTTTTAAACTCTAGGTCTTTGCACAGGCTATTCCTTCTGCCACTCACATACTTCTAGCCAATTCCTACTCATACTTCAGGTCTCATCTTGGAAACCTTAACATCAACTCTGAGTTGATGTTTTTGGTTGTTGGCTTTCACACTGTCCTCTTCTCAAGATAATCTAAAAGCCATAAATGTAGGGGCTTTTGTGTTCTTCACTATTAAATCCACAAAGTGTAGTAAAGTGACTGACTCATTATAATATACACATTCATCCATCTGTATATTGCAAGCAGTTGTCATGCTATTAAAGGTTACCAGCATTTGACAAACGTATGGAATAGCAGTTTCTGTACCACAAACAAGCTTTCAACCTGACATGGGTAAATTCTTTTGAGATGAGAATTTCACTTATGACTTTCAAAGTCATTGCTTAAAAATTTACTAGTATCTGTTAAGGGAAAATAGGCTGGATGTGGTAGCTTATGCCTACAATCCCAGCACTTTGGGTGGCCAAGGCAGGAGGATCGCTTGAGGCCAGGAGTTTGAGACATGCCTGGGCAACATAGTGAGACCACGTCTCTACAAAAAATTTTAAAAATTAGCCAGGCGTGGTGGCGCATCCCATCTATTCAGGAGGCTGAGCTGGGAGGATCGCTTGAGCCTAGGAGTTTGAGACTGCAGTAAGCTATGATTGCACCACTGCATTCCAACCTGGGTGATGGAACAAGATCCTCTTTCCAAAAAAAAATAAAATAATGTGTCTTGTTTTTACCTGTAATTTAACTGTTATGAAGTAAAAATTAATCATAAAAGATAATTGTTGATATACACTAAAAACACATATACTAATTCTCCATCCACTTTATTTTAAAACATTAAGTAATAAGCTATATTTTCTTTCTTTTTCCAGAGTTTACCTTTATGCTGTTTAGAGCATACATATTCATTATAAAGTTAGAGGAAACAGAAACAACAAATAAGTCACTCACTGTTTCCGTATGTAGCTAACATTGTTATAAATATCTTTCATCTGATTTTTACTTATTAGAACTACATATTCTTAAGCAAAACTAAGATGGTATACATATATATGAATTTTGTATCCTTTTTTCCAAATCTAACACCATAAAATAAAACTAGTTTTACAAATCTATATGTGAGCTAAATCAAGGTAACTTTTTAAAATTCATATAAATAAATAGTAAAATAGACATATCATTCCTTTTAAAACTGGGGAATAAGATGTCAAAATGATAACATCTTAGCTTGGTTGTTTCTTTATTGGGAATCTATCCAAGTGGATCAAGGAATGATATTAGGCAAGACAGGGACTGGGGTACTAGCTTTACCTTCCTAGAACCTAATCGGCATCAGGTAGAGCTTGCTTAGAAGAGAAGATCTCTACTTACTAAGTAAAGTAAAAGAAACAGGCCTTGAGAAGTGAAGAGTTAACAACTGAAAGATTTTTCTCAGTTCTTCCTATACTCTGAGGATCCTGAGATTTCTACAACTTCACTCAAAATTTGCATTCTTTCTCCAAAGCTTCAGGGTTAGGATTTACATAGATCAGGTAGGACTCTGAAAAAAATTTAAAAAGTGAAGATCATACGATTCATCTTTGTGAAACCTCATTGTACCCAGCACTGGGTCCTGCTCATAGCAGTAATAACAATTGTTAATATATATATGGTACCTTCTATGTGTTGGGCACTGTTCTCCAAGCACTTTATATCCATTCATTTAATCTTCACAACTACCTTCATTGGTAGCTAGATATTATTATCCTCACTTATGAATGAGGAAATGGAAGAAATTAATTCGCTTCCCCAATGTCATATAACTAGTAAAGACAGAACTGGAATTCAAACCCGGGCAATCTAAATAGTGAAAAGTGAGCAACAGATGACAGGTTAGGACTTATCAGAAGGCAGAAATAGAGAGTTACAACACAAAAAACCATTATTTTTTTAAATGTGTACCCAAGAAAATTTCTACACAAAGCAAATTAAATGCCATTTTTAATCAACATGTTCATTGTATTACATGGATTATTTTCATATCAGACAAATGTAACAATAATTTAACTGCCTTACACACCCTCTGATGGGAAGTGATTCCTGAAATAAGGATTTATTCTAATATAAATTCTTACTTTCCTCAAATACTTCATTAAAAATTTTCTTGTTTCATAAATTTTTACCAGATGAAAACTTCATTTACTCACTTTTTACTTTCCTCCTTGAGTTTACTAAACGAGAACCAGAAGATACAAAAAGTGCAGATTCTGACCGAGATGTTTTTAATGAGAAACCTTCTAAAGAAGAAGTCATGGCAGCTACTCAAGCTGAAGGACCTAAACGAGTTTCAGATAGTGCCATTATCCATACCAGCATGGGAGACATTCACATCAAACTTTTTCCCGTTGAGTATGTACAACAACAATTTTTGTTGGCTTACCTAATTACAAATGTAAATGTGTATATCTGAAGAAACTATTCAACTTAAAATTCTTATTACTTAAGGAATTTGAAGAATTGAAATGTTTGATATTCTATTCCTGAGCTTCCTGATAACTGTTAATGCTAGAAAAAGAGAACATTTTATACATATATACACATACATCACAGGTTTATAATGAGGAAAAATACATTGACTATGAAAGTGCTGAATGGAATCTGTAAAGTGATAAACAAATGTATATCACTATCACCATGAACTGCACATCCAAACTCTAGGTTTTGTGGCTTGTTATGTAACTGGTTTTCCTCTCAAAGCAAATCTTTAAGGGAAGGATAATTATTTTTCCTTCCTGAAATTTGCTAGACACCTACTACCTTTTTCATCCCAATAGCTGTATGTTTTAAAAACAAATAACAACAAAAAACATAAGGGTTGACCAGGCACGGTGGCTTACACCTGTGATCCTAGCACTCTGGGAGGCCAAGGAGGGAGGACCACTTGAGGTCAGGAATTTGAGACCAGCCTGAGCAAGAGCAAGACTCTATCTCTACTAAAGATAGAAAAAATTAGCCAGGTGTGATGGTGTATACCTGTAGTCCCAGCTACTCAGGAAGCTGAGGCAGAAGGATAATTTGAGCCCAGGACTTTGAGGTTGCAGTGAGCTATGATCACACCACTGTACTCTAGCTTGGGCGACAGAGTGGGACTCTGTCTCAAAAAAGAAAAAAGCCTCAACTGAAAAAAAGCTAGAAGGTATTCTGAACAGTTTAAAAGTTTGTAAAATGAACATACAATACCAAGTACAATAGACTATCTGGCCCAAAAGGTGACATTTTACAACACCTTAAAAGTACTTATTTATTTTGAATATGAATGTTTTGTACCATATCTTGGTACTGAACAAAGAACTAGGCAGTTGTAGACTGCTGGACAGTCTCATTTTAAGTGCCAGAACCCATATACTCTGAACCTATTTCCTAATGTACTTGGTGAAAGAATTTGAATTCTCCATTCCATTCTCTTCTCTGGTCTTAGAGCCATTACATGATAAGGGACCATATGAAATCATTTCATAAGATTAGTTAATATTAAGAAAGCTTCATACTCTGAATGTATAATGGTCATTTAAAGTTGATTCAACTTAGGAGATGTTATTTCTGTGAATAAGTCCTTGCTCAGGAATGTGTCACCGTACCATAACATTGTTTTTATAAGAAAATTACCTTTTCCAGAAACTTAACCCACTTTATGCAGTAAACTAAGGTATATATATTAAATATATCTTCAGATGCTATGGCTACATTTTTAAACTGCTAAATGACCTTGAAATCTCAATACTGTCAAACTTAAATATTAAGAAGCAGTCATGATCTAAAGATATTACATTAAACCAGGGGTTCCCAACCTATGGTGAGTTGTATAATTGTTTCATTACACATTACAATGTAATAGTAATAAAAATAAAGTGCACAATAAATGTAATGTGCTTAAATAATCTAGAAACATCCCCCCCACTTGCCAGTCCATGGAAAAATTATCTTCCATGGAAATGGTCCCTGGTGCCAAAAAGGTCAGGGATTGCTGCATTAAACAGTAAGAGTACATTACTACTTACATGCCCTTTTTCATGCTTCTCCTGAGATTAGATGAGGTTATGAAAAAAAGACTCCTTCCTAAACATTCAGAAGGCATTAAAACATCATTGGGAAGCAGAACTGCTAAGAAAACTGTCTTAAGATGCTTTAAATAGGCTTCATATTTTTAATATATGTCTTACTAGGTGCCCTAAAACAGTGGAAAACTTCTGTGTTCACAGCAGAAATGGTTATTACAATGGGCATACCTTTCACCGTATAATTAAGGTAAGTTACACAAATGTCATATTGTTAAAGGAATAGTATGTTATAGCATAACAAGATACTGAAGCATAAGAAATCTCTTCTCACATTTATCAGTTTAATTAGAAGGGAACAGGAAAAGTAGACTATGGAAGCCAAAGAAAGAATGGATTGTCATGAATACCTAGAACCAAGGACAGGAATAGTGGCATGATTATCTTTTTAGAAATGATGCAGCAATATTTTGTCAGCAGCTAAAGCAAGGGTAAGATAACAAGGGTCATGCCAAGATAAACCCAGTAACAAGGTAAACTGTTCCTAGGGGCTTTTTAATCATAGAGGAGCCAAAGTGACATCTTATCTGTGAGAACCAATATTATACCTGAGGAGCAGAGTGAGCTCAGCCCTGGATTTTGTTGAGCAGCATTCCATAAAGTAGATGGGTAGTGATATAATTCTTTGTTATCGGCAGGTCAGAAATGGCAGAAGGAAAAACCATATCTCAGAGTTCTAAAGGAATTAGTAAAATGGCACTCCAGGAAATCCAGAGTATTTGGAGAAAGAGAGGAACAGAAGAGGAGGGCAATTATATAAGACAAAAATACTACACAGATCCAGAAATTTATTCATAGCATTAAGTGGTTTTATTTAACTTACTGTGAAAGATAGAGCATGTCTACAAATGAGACAACGTTTACATTTTGGTTTCAATCAGTAAATAAGGTGGTGGCTGAGCAATGGAAATATATCATCCCAAATTTAAGTGTAAGGGTTTAATCAAATCACTTTATAGAGTGACTGTTAAGCAAGTTAATGTTTCACTGAATATAAAGCACTCTTGACAAAAATAACATAACTCCAAAGCATATATATAGAAAAGGACAGTATAATATGCTTTTATGTACTTTCTGTTAAGGGCTTCATGATTCAGACAGGAGATCCAACAGGTACTGGTATGGGAGGAGAAAGCATATGGGGAGGAGAATTTGAAGATGAATTTCATTCAACATTACGACATGACAGACCGTACACACTCAGCATGGCCAATGCTGGATCAAATACTAATGGATCCCAGTTTTTCATAACAGTAGTACCAACGGTAAGTACATCTTTGTCTATAGACCACAGGATTTATAGGTTATGATCTAAGAGAGTGAATTCAGTGAAAGAGAGAGCTGTATTCTCTATTCTTTGCATTATTTATATCTGCTAGGATATAAAAATGAAAATATTTTAGAGAAGAAAATGTAAAATTACATAACAAATCAGTTTAGACTTGTAAAACAATACTTTCATTATAGTAGGAAGTAAAACAGACTGTGATTCAAGATACTTGAGTTTCAAGTCTCAGCTCTGCCACTCACTACTGACTGTACAACTGAAAACAAATTATTTCACCTCTCTGGGCCTGTTTCCTCATCCTTAGAATGGAGGGGATAGAATATAAATGAATTCTCAATTTTAAGACCTTTTTTCCACATTTTAGTATCTCTGAAATCAGAATATAGTTCATAATCAATGGCATTTTAGATTTGATGAAATACAGTGTAAGACCATCTAACTCTATTGCTATGCAGTTCCACAAAATTATAAAAATTATACACTTTTTTTTTTTGGAATTAAGCACCAAGCAATGAAGGAAAAATATTTATAACTACTATCTGCCAGGATATAGTCTCATGTAATAGTCATAATACTTCTAGTATCGCTATCCCCAGTTTTCAGTAATACATGAGGAAACAAAAGTGAGACATGATTAACTTGCCAAAGATCAAGTAAGTATTAGAGCCAGCACTGGAACTGCCATCTGTCTAATGCCAAAGCACAAAGCACTATTCCCGCTGCCTCTTAATTGTTCAGGTAAGATTCCTGCAGACTTTAAAAGCCTTAGCCACAATTCTTTAAGCCACGTCAAGTAACTTATCTTTAGGAAACATCTTCCAGCTCCCTTGGTCTGAAAGATGTACATATTTAATTAAACATTATACTATGCTTCTATATTTTTTCATATAAAATGGTAATAGCTTTTAAAAGCTAATTTTTTATTCCTAAGAAATTATTGTACTTCTTTTTAAATATATAATAAAATGAAGCATAAATTTAAATTCTCTTTAATTTGCTCACTCAGAAGGTGTGATTTGCTCACTTAGAGTTTCCATTTATCCTCCGATACAGCCTTGGCTTGATAATAAGCACACAGTGTTTGGACGAGTGACTAAAGGAATGGAAGTTGTACAGAGGATCTCCAATGTAAAAGTCAATCCCAAAACAGATAAGCCCTATGAGGATGTCAGCATCATAAATATTACTGTTAAGTAAAATAGGATTTGTTTCATTATATTTGTAAATAAAAATGCAATATTAAACACAAGATTATTTTACATTAGGAAGCTTAAGACTTGCTAAACATACAAATCATGTTTCAAAGATATAATATTTTTATATTTTTCATTAAAGTTTATTTTTTAAAAACTGCCTTTGACTTTTTTAATAACATTTCTAATCCTGGGAGGTGATAAATGGAAAGGGACTAAATTCAGGCAAACAACACTCATTAAAGGTAATTTCTCATGAGCCTCAAATTAAGTATTAAATATTTAATAATTACAATAGTCCCCGCTTATCCACAGTTTTGCTTTCTGCAGTCAGCCACAGTTTGAAAATAGGGGAGTACAGTATGATATTTAGAGAGAGAGAGACCATATTCACATAAATTTTATTATAGTATACTATTATAATTGTTCTATTTTTTATTGCTGTTAATCTACTACTATACCTAATTTATAAATTAAACTTTATGACAGGTATATAAGTATAGGAAAAAACAGTATATATAGGGTTCAGTACTATCTGAGGTTTCAGGCAGCCACTGGAGTTCTTAGACCCCTGTGGATAAGGGGAAATGACTCTACTAAATGAGAATGGTATATATATATATGTTCCTTCTTAAAAACGCACCAGATATTCTGCCCTTGTATGTGTAAAAGAGGGCAGATCCCTCCTTTAAGGGAAAAAAAAAATACCAGGATCTGATATTATATACCATTTCAAACAAAAAATACCATGTTTTTGTTGTTTCATGCCAAATATTTTTGTCTTTTGATCATTGTAAAGAGGTAGTAACAAGTAAACTTTCAAAATAAATAGGAAGTCCCATTGGTCAAAAGTGTTATATTCCTTAATAATTATGAAATAGTCTTTCAAATAAAAGAATCAGAATAAATGAATACCTGAATGCTTGGTTTTATATGCAAGTTCATTTATTTTCATTCTTTTCTATTGTAGCTAAACAATTTCTTCTGTCTTCAAGTTATAGTATTTCTTTAATAAATATACTATCAAGAAGTATACATGAAAATGTTGGTATCTAATAATGGAGATATTAGAAAATGGAGCAGTAAGACAATATGAACTCAAAGTCTTGTATTGATTTCATTTCTTCTTCACTTACCCTTATAACTTACTTCATAACTATTAAGAACCATGGCTTCTAGTTTCCAGACAAACTCTTCCAGAAACTTATAGGAGGAACATGCTCAAAAGACCTGTTGAAGGAATTCATATTTTAAGCTTTAAATCTAAGCTTATACTTTTCCTTCTATTCATCAGCAGTATTATGTCCTTTTACCACAAACTTGTGAAATAGAATATGCCAAACAATGCTACTTTAAACTAATGTGTCCTCCTTTTTAAAAGAACTTAAAGTTGGACATAAAATGACTTTTCACTGTGACATTTACCTTTTCTTCCTAATTTTAAGTGTTCAGACTTACCTACCTGGCTTTAGTCACTCCTAAAAGCTTAATCTAAATTTTTGGTAATACTGCCATCAAGTGGTGATAATACCTCATTACTCCTTAAAATACACAGTGAAAGTCATATTTGACTAATGAATTTTTCCATTCATGTCAAAAACTTAACCTAATTGGCAGACTTAAAAACATACATTGCTATGTTTTTTTAAAGCATGTTTTAAATTGTCAAGATACAATCTCACACTTACTCATTAGTCCTTTTCATTCTTTATTCTTTTAGGGAAGAGTATAGCTATGTTTTTTCTCTGTTATCACTTTGCAAATTGAGAAGTATCCCAATGTTACATAAAAAGTCTCTGTCTTACCAATATTAGTTCGTAAGTTACAGCTAAGTTTTCCAAGCCATTTTCTAATCAGTCATTTAAAATTCTATGTTCTCTTATGATACCAGGTTAAATTTAAAATTTAAGGATAAAAAATAAAAGTTTCACTTTGTTCAATGCAAAGTTTTAGCTCCCCTTTCAAAATGCTACAGTTGTATCACCTATTTAAATGTGACCTACATTGCAAATGCAGAATAAAAGTTATTCTAAATTTTTGCTTCATCAAATAAACTACATCTTAAATTTGACAGGCAAATCAATCCCCACCTATTTCGTTTTGTTGTTTCTCTTAACCACAGCACAAATAATGACATTTTAAATTGGTTACTAGCAATAATACTAGATAAATGGTTCTAGAAACAGACTTTTTGGAATAATAATGGAACTTCTTTAAAATGATTTTAATGTTTTATTGCTGTCTATACTGATCATGTATGTAGTGCAAATAATGGCTTCTGGTAGTTATAAAGCATTCCTGAATTATAGACTAGGGCTATACATTTAACAAACTTGCTTTACATAAATCATACAATATTTAAACTTAATACAGAAATTCAGAGCTGGGGGAGGCAAGTCCCGCTATATTGTATTTAAAACATTTCATTCTTAAATTTGACATTTCCCAAGAAATGTCACATTCTTGACTAATGATTAGTGAAAGAATACAACCACAACCAATTTAATAGAAGCCTGAGAAAAATACTTCCTAAAACCACACAGAAATATACTACTACTATATATACATTATAATCAGGTCTAAGCACAGTTTTTACATTGTGTTCAGTTATATGCTAAAGTTGTGAATTTAAAAGCTTAGCACGATTAGTGAAATAAACAATAACAAGGGAAGCAAGTTCACATGTTAGTATTACACTTTTTTTTTTTTCAATTACCTAGTAGAGAAAGCAGTTCAAGGGCTCCCAGGGAAATGTAACACATTTTTTATTTTTCACAGTTACTGAAATCAGTCAAATATTAAATAATTTAATTCAGAAGTGTTACTTATGCACACAAGCTACACTTGTAACAGCATGACCTTTTACTTGAAAAATAAAGGATGAAATATTATATTTACTTATTTACACGTTGCCCATAACACTGATGGGCTTTTTTAAATGCTTTGTTTTCTAAAAGTTTCATTGTTTCTAAACAAACAAAAATACATTTGAAAAGACTAAACCAAAATAGTACCACCTAAAATCACATCTTGTTATCCGACATCATTGCCCTTACAACAATTCAACTATTAAGATTTAAGATTGAACTTTATCTTAAAGTATGAGAACATTTTAAAAACCACAAAATTTCAATCTAGCCAGTTAAATATAATAAATCGTGCTTCCATGGTAAGAGTGTATCCTTTAAAAATGAAAAACAGTAAAGAGCACAAAATTTTTATATATTCATAACACTGAATAATAAATGTAATGTAAACTTTTTAAATATTCCTTTGCGTTAGACATGTTTTTCCTCTTAAATAACTTTTCAAGGCCTTATCATTAAGAGTGTTCATTATGTTCTCTTGTCAAGATAAATGCACTTATTATGGGAAAGTAATAAACATTCCCAACTGTTTTAATGACTTCTCTTAAGGTAAAGTTAGTTTTCATTTTAGATCAATACCTTTTACGTAAAGAGGACCCTGGTTCTCTGTGTAACTTTCTACATTTTACTCATAGGTCGTACCCGCAAAGGATGCAGTATTATTTTAGAAAGAAACCCTACTAAGTTCTTCAAATATGTTGAAAAATAGAAGGACCAATTTAGAGCTCTTACCTAGGAAATAATATGTAAGCCTAGGTATTATGTAAGACTAATGGGTCTTTCATAAGTGAAGATCAAATAACTTTCACAGTTTTATTATTAATTGTTCTTCAGTTTATTACTAATCTGACAATCAGGCCCAGTTAGATAATATTTTATTGTGTCTCACTGTGTATTATACAAAATGCTTTAGGAGAAAGTTTTAATAAAACACTGTATAAAATATTAATTTTCCATAGCTTATAGTTCTTAGCATTAAAGGTGTTCTGTTATACTGAACATAAAGTAATCCTATTACCCAAAGATGCAGTTTGGATTCTATTTCATTAAGCAACCATCATTTCTACTACTACATACTGCCAAAATTCAGTGAAAAGGCAAGGTAAAGAAGAAGCTATACCTCCCTTGCTTCACACAGAGGTTTCATTAGGCACTCAGCTGGCTATTCTTTTTTCACTGAAAGAATAAACCTTCACTTACCCTTTCTCTGTGACTACTTCCTTCCCAATATCTGGGTCACTTATAATCTGAAAAACTTAAATAGCAAATGTACTTTTTAAAAGAATGTATATTAAAGAAATCTCTAAATAATCCAATCTAATCTGCTCAGATATTTAAATTTTGCTACAAAATAATTTTAAAGCAATAATGTACTGAATTCCCAATCCAAGATTTCTTTTATATATGCATCCTAAATTATCATCTTTGAGATACAGAATTTCTTATGTTATTGTGCAAAATAACTCCTAACCACAAAACTCTAAACAACTGCTGCATTTAAAATCAAGCAACATCCAATACTCCAGCAGCCACGAGTTGCCGTGAGAGCCAGTCCAACCCTTCATACAGTCCCATACCACTTCGAGCATCACAACCCTGAATATACCAGCTACGGCCACAGCATAGTTTGTGGAGACTGAGAAGTTCAGTGATTTCTTCTACTGACAGTGCTCCAGCAACATCCTGAAAGATATATATACACATAATTTTTTTAATCAGTCTATCCAAATTATCATTTTTCTAATTATTATTTATGGAAACCTGTTGATAGCGTTCTAACCAAAACCTAAACAAAGGTTAAAACATAGATTCATCTTTCAATAATTATTATAACACTATAAGAATAGAAAAAGTTTTGGTTAAGGTGATTTGTATATGTCTATGTATGTATTTTTTGCAAGGGTAGCCTTAACAATAAAATCAGTAAAGGCCATGCAACCTGAATGAAAGACACTGCCTAAGTCATTAAAAGGCACCAACTTTAAAAAAAAACAAAGAAGAAATTAAGCCATGTAGATCATAAAAAATGGTTTATATACAGGGTTCACATAATGAAGAGTTCATTACATTCCCACTCTGAACACCTCTTACCCTGACTTCCCAGGAGCAACTACCAGTAACCATTTCTTACATATTTTTCCAGAAAATTTCCACGCACATCCATGCACATAAACACAAACAAGAACATACTTTAGGCTTTCTATATCTTGCAGGGTTTTTTTTAACTTAAACATGTTGAACACAGATATTATTCCATTTTCTGTACAAGCAAATTTTTCACAGTTTTAACATCAGAATTGCATTCCATTGTATGGATGCAACATAATTTATTTAACCAGTTCTATCTTGAATATTCAGATTGAAGTCATATGTTTATGTGCTATTATTAATACAAATCCATATATATACACATACATATATAGGTCTACATACATTTGCAAAATTATCTATAGGATAACCTTTGGATATTTTCTATAGGATATATTGCTAGAGGTAAACTTGCAGGGTAAAGTGTATATGCATCTAAAACTTTGACAAATATTGCCAAATTGTCCTCCAATAAAATGTCTCAGTTTAACAACCACAATCAACAGTATATGTGAGTCTGTGAAGATCATGAAACATTTTCATCTTTAACTATCTGATGGGTAGAAAAGGGTATTTTCACTTTGTCATATTTATGTGTCTTCAATCACAGGTAAGGATAAATGTACCAGATGTTAATATTATAGTTTGCTCTTTTTATAAAGGGAAAATTCTTTATTCTTCATTCTACTCTTCCCTTTCTATGACATCTATTCTACTCTACTGCTACCTCTACTTCACTTAAAAGCATTCTCGGCCAGGCGCGGTGGCTCACGCCTGTAATCCTAGCTCTCTGGGAGGCCGAGGCGGGCGGATTGTTTGAGCTCAGGAGTTCGAGACCAGCCTGAGCAAGAGCGAGACCCCGTCTCTACTAAAAATAGAAAGAAATTAATTGGA
>CAUYSK010114405.1:0-10377 GCA_963575035.1 Avahi laniger
TGGTCTTTCCCCGCCTCGTGCTGCTTCTCTGCTAGGCTCTGCGCTGCGGACTTTCCAGATCTTACTTAGTTCAAGATGCGTAAAGACGCTGTGAGGTAGGACCATCATCATCTCCATTAGACAGACGCAGAAGCCAGAGCACAGGTGGAAGAGAAATGACTTTGTCAAGGTTACACAGTCACACTTGGCTGCCAGTCACCCTGCTGGGATGAGATGCTGGAAACATGCCTCTGGGGAGCACCAGGGAGGGGTCACAGTGAAGTCCCGGAGGGCTGCCTGGAGGAATATACCTCTAGGCTGAGGAGTTACAGAGGGAAAGAAGGCAGAGGGCAGCGGGTACGCAAAGGCCTGCTAGCAGGAAGCGCGGTGTGTTGGGGGAACTAACTGTGGGCGCTTTGCTGTGGTTCGAGCAGGCGAGGGAGGAGTGATGAGAGATGAGGTTGGAGGGGCCGGGAGCCAGGTCCTGGGAGACCTGGGGGAAAAGTGGGGAGAAGCTGGACGAGGCCCGTGGTCTTCATCCTGCGAGCTCCAGGGAGTCGCACGTGAAGCTCTCACGTAGTTTAGGACATCCTGCCTGGAGCCAGCCAGGAGACAAGGGACTGAAGGGGCCACAATGGGAGATGAAGGGGGCCAGGGAAGCCTCCCCAAGGGGCAGAGATGGCTGCGGGGGCTGCCAGGCACGTGGAGGGGTGGGCGGGTCAGCGGCCTGCATCAACTCGTAATGAGGTTGCGGCCAGGTTTGAGGCCTGGGCGTGGGGCGGCCTCCGGTGGGCGCCGCAGCAGTGGGTCGGCAACACCGGGTAAGACTCGGTGCCCGCCAGGCCCCCAGGGAGGTGAGTCAACAGCAGGCCAAGTGGGTAAGTGTTTCCCGGCTCCCTGCGTGTGTAGGCGAGTCTCCCGCTGCCAGCACTGCAGGAGCCCAGCCCTGCTCGGGTCCAGACCAGGGTGGTTGACTCACGGGCTGGCAGGACTACTGCCTTCTCCAAGGATGTGGCTGGCAACCTTGACCTCCCACCTATGCCCTGCACCCTCGGCCTTCCAGTGTGTCCCTGAGTCTCACCTTGGGGTCTCCCCTCCCCCCAACTCCTTCCCACCTGCTCCCTTCCCATGCTCAGGCCTGCAGGTCCAGTTGACCTTTTGATGGCACAAAGCAGAGTCTCCCATCCCTCCCCAGTTATATCCTTCCCTCTTTCCCACATCGCAGGAGGGTGGCTTATAGCCTCCAAGGGAGGTGACCTAGAGAGGCCCCAAGAGAACCAGAAAGGCCTGGGTTCGAGTCCCTGCTCTGCTGCTGACCGGCAAGCCTCCTCCTCTCCCAGAGCCTCAGTCTCCGCATCTGTAATATGGGCGTCCCAGGACTTACTCCACAAGCTGATAACATGAACAAGATAAGGATATAGAAGAGCCTTGGGAACTGGGCAACATCAGGGTCATTGACTCTGTGTTCTGTTTGAGGGGACAGCCAGTTACTTTTTTAAATAAACTTTATTTTAGAACAGTTTTACATTGGTAGAATTATTGCAAAGACAGCACAGAGTTCCCTTATACCCCATTCCCAATTTCCCCTATTATTAACATCTTATATGGTACATCTGTCACAATTAATGAGCCAATATTGATATATTATTACTAACGTCCATACTTTATTCAGATGTCTTTAGTTTTTACCTAATGTCCTTTTTCGGTTCCAGGCTCCCATCCACGATACCACATCACATTTAGTCCTGTGTCTCCTTTGGCTTTTCTTATCTGTGACGGTTTCTCAGACTTTCCTTGTTTTTGATGACCTTGACAGTTTTAAGGAGTCATAGTCGGGTATTTCATAGAATGTTCCTTCACTGGGATTTGTCTGATTTTTTTCTCACGATCAGACTGGGATAACGTGCTCTGGGAGGAGGACAACAGAGGTAAAGTGCCATTGTCATCACATCGTATCAAGGGTCCATACTATGTAGTATGTATTGACAGCTCTGAGTGTATTGACTTACTGCTGTTGATGTTCACCTCAGTTGCTGGGCAGTCCATTATTTTTGCTAAGTACACAGCAGGGCTAGAGTAATGCCAAATACTGTCCAAGATTGGAAAATCTGGATGAGGGCAGAAGCAAATGGGAAAGGTGGTGAGGAAGGTAAAGAGAAGCAGGCAGGCCAGGTGCAGTGATTCATGCCTCTAATCCCAGTGCTTTGGAAGGCGGAGGTGGGAGGATTGCTTGAGGCCAGGAGTTCAAGACCAGCCTGGGCAACATAGCGAGACCCTGTCTGTACAAAAAAAAAAAAATTAGCGGGGTGTGTTGGCAGGTGCCTGTAGTCTCAACTACTTGGGAGGTTGAGGCAGGAGGCTCCCTTGAGCCCAGGAGTTCAAGGCTGCAGTGAGCTATGACCGTATTACTGCACTCTGGCCTGGGCAACAGAGTGAGACCATGTCTAAAAAAAAAAAAAAAAAAATTAAAATGTAAAAAAAGAGAAGCAGGCATAAAGAGGCAGGTGATACAGTATGTCCCTCAGGTGCCAGTTCACTTGGGGATGGGCTGTTATATGCCAGGTAGTTCACATTCCAGCTCATTCAGTCTTTACAATGACACTTTACAGATAACAGACCTGAAAAGTAAAAATGACATGCTCAGGGTCACATGAGCTCAGGGAACCTGGGATTGGGCCTGGGTCTGTCTTTACTGCCTCAGTCTTTCCACTGTTGAATAAATACTTTGATGCTGCATTCCCAGGAGAGTGGGTTAGGGAAGGTGTCTTCCTGATACAGGTTGTTTCTAACTCACTTTATTCCCTAAAGGATTCATGTTGAGTTATGACTAAAGTACATTCAGTAAAGTAATATGCAATAGAAATGGAAAATCAGGATCAGGGAAAACAGAGTAGAAAATGTGGAAAAGGAAAAAGCTGAACATAAAGGCCAGGAAAGTACCCATAGGTAGTTTTTGATCTGACAGTGAGCTTCCTGGAAGCCAAGGAAAAAAGAGAGACAGGCTGATTCTTGTTATCAAAACATCAAGAGGCAGTTTAATCCTTCAGGAACTTTGTGATAAATTTAAAAAGAAATTAAGTAATCACATGGAAATTTCCCATGTGAAAGACACTGAGAAATATATTGGATGATGTAATAGTAATAAATGTCAAGTGGTAGATCTTTAGGAGTCATGGCCATAGTTTTACTATCTTGCCCCTTGCTCAGAGTCGTCCTATTTGAATTTTACTTGATTGTTATCAAGCAACTCAACTCTACTGTTTCTTTTATGCCTATGCCCTAGTAAAAATCTGGACTATAAAGTAACCAGTTATCTGTGTACCAGGTTCTGTGCTGGGCACTGGGGGGCGAAGGGTAACAAGATGATTGCTCTCCATCCCAGGGATAGAGACACCTAGGCAAAGGCCTGAAAGTAATGCAGGTGCTTTGCCAGGGCACACCAGAGACGAGGGCATAACTCCTCCTGACCGGGGGGAGTGGGGGGCTTCAGGCAGGAGGGGGCAGGCCCCAGATGGAGAGGAATATTTAGGGTAGAAGGGGCTGCCTTGGTAGAGGGGATATTAGCCACAGAGCCCTCGAGGGTGGGGACCATGCCTACTCAGGGCTGCCCAGGGCCTGACAAGCATCAAGGACTAGGTAACCTCCTGTTGAGTGGTCCACACCTGCAGGGATAAGACAGGGTCAGGGCAATCGCCACTCACCTCAGGGGTTATATGGAGGATGAACTTGGAGAGGTAGGTTTTGGCCAGATGGGGAGTCCTCGAGCGCCATGCTAAGGATTTTTGATTTTGTTCTTTAGGTGCTGGGGGTCAATTGAAGGCTTGTGAGCCTTGAATTTTGTAAGTTATGACAATACAAATAATAACAGCTAACACTTAGTAGGCACTTGCTGTATGCTTAGCACTGTTATAAGCACTTTATCTATATTAACTCACTTAAGTATCACAGCAGTCCTATGGGGGAGGTACTATTATTATCATCCCCATTTTATAGATGAAATAACTGAGGTACAGAGAGGCTGAGTCACTTGTCCAAGGTCACACAGCTGGGAAGTGGCAGAGCAGGGATCTGAACTGAGGTTTGGATCCTGTGCTTTTACCCATTATATTATCATGTCTGTTAAATGTTAATATTTAGCTAATAGATAACAAGTGTGCTTTAGATGACATATGAGGATTTAATAGATCCCAGCCAGTCACCAGCAACAGAAGCAGAAACTGATGGCGACTTTGTCCACAAAGGGCAGCATCGGCAAGGAGCAGAGGCTTAGAAACAGAAGGTGCAAGCGGCTCGGAGGGTGTGGCCGCCAAGTCACAGGCCTCAGACTTCCACTCACAGGGCTGCTCTTTCCTGCCTCTGACATGATTCCTTAAAGATCCCCCGCCTTCGGCCATCCAAACACAAGAGCCATCTGAGTGACTAATGCAGTCTGGGCAAATGGGATCGTGCCTGGGTGCCACTGGGCCGTGAGGCTTTTGTCATCAGAAACATGTGAGCATTTATATTTCTTGTTTCTGTTCACACCAGGCCTTTGATTTCCAAGGGTGGGGTTTCCAGAGCTGGGCACCGCCACACCTTCATCTGGCTTTCGTCACTGTCTCTGTGCAGCTGGGGCACCAGGCTCTGGGGATGGGCTCTGGGGACGGGCGGTCCACAGGAAACTGTGGTCTCCACCAAGCCCTGCTCATGAACAGCAGGCCCAGATTCAACGCAGATTTCTCCTCCACGGCTCCACGGGGCCAGGAAGGGAACTGAGCAGACTGAGGCAGAAACTCCCGCACAAAGCGGTGGTGGTTCTTCCGTTTTCCCCGAAGCTCTCTCGGCCAGTTATGGCACCCACAACCACAAATGAGGCAATTAGGAGAACGAGTGCTGGCCGCCCTGCCAGCCCAGAGCCTTAGTCTGCCCAGGACATCCAGACTCTGGGAGGTCCCCACCTGAAGAAGCAGTTCCACCTTCCACAAAGAGCACCGGACCAAGAGTCCAGGACCCAGGTTCTAGGCCCAGTTCTGCCACTCACTAACTAACCGTGTGGCTTGGGCTCTCTGGAGACCCCTTAACGGAGTCAGGGCATGTGGGGTTTGGAGTCCGGCAGAGGAAGACTCATATCTTGGTTCCCTAACTCTCTGGGCAGGTGATGGGGGAGCAGAGATACGGGGCCAAGTCCTGCCTCCTCCCTCCCCCTCCATCGTGTTGTCTGGGGAGAGGCACTGGGGTTAGGAGAGATACGTCTTGTCAGGTGGCGCGTAGTAGGTGTTTGGTGTGTCCGGCGCCTCCTCCCGCCCCATATAAAATGGAAGCTCTGGATGGGTGGGGAGACCCATCACGACAGCGAACGGAAGGCCCTGGGTGGAGGGCTCTGGGCAGGTACCAAGATAGGGCTGCCACGGTTGGAACGTCACTCACCCACTGTGGCCTGTGGTCACCCCACCACACAGAGCCGGCTGAGCCTCTCCCATGTCTGAGGTGGGTTCGGTTTCACTACAGGGCTCGAGGCAGGCGTTTCAGGAAGGGGCCCTCACCTTTGTGTGCTGAAAAAGAAACAGCGCCCCATCTCTGCCGATTTCTGCTTGGGAGGTACGTGAGCTTCCTGCACCATCCGTCCACAGAGAGGCTGCAGTGGGTGGGCGCCGGGGCTGAGCGTCCAGCCTCCCTCCCTTGCCTCCCGCTTGCGCTCAGATATCTGCAGGGGTTCCAGCCCCACATTGCCCTTGCGGATATAGTGGGCCACGAGAGCCAGCCCCCACTGGCAGGGTTCTGCCGTCTGGAGTGCCGTGTGCTTCAGTAGAAGGCAGCATGGGGGGGGGGGGCTGTGGGGACATAGGCAAGGGACCAAATGTGGTCTGCGGAAGGTGGTCCGGAGAGCTTCCCAGAAGGGAAGATCTCTGAAATTAGACAGAAGGAACAAGAGCCATTGCTTAACCGCACCTGGGCAAGTTGCTTCCCTGAGCCTCAGTTTCATTCTCTGTCAAAGGGGCCAATAACACCTGCTTCCAAGGGAAGGGCCAGAGGGTGAAATGAGATGGTGGGTGTGAAGGAACTGACAGATACTTCACACCACCTAAGTGCCTTGGGGAGATGTTTGGGGAATTGAACTTCTTTTTCAAGGGTCTTTTCCTCTGTCGATTGACACCTGTTGCTTAGTATAATCAATGTCCTATTTTAGAAAAAGTCCAGCTGTATCACAGTGATAAAAGCATTGAAAGAGTCCTTTCTCTCTCTGAGGTGGGTAATGGGAACTCCTCCATCCAGTGGGAGTGAGAAAGAAGACTCCAGAATTAAAATTCTTCCAAGCATCCTGCCTCTCCAGGGCCTATGCTCCTTAGATGTGTTCCCTTTGTCCTTAAACATTACAACAATTGTTTCTTGAGCACCTACTATAGGCCAGTGGTGGGGATTCTCTGTTGAACAGGGCAGACAAGGTCCCAGTCCTGACTAAGCTGAGGATTTGGGGGAGGGGGAGGGAGATAGACAATAAAGATGTAAAAACAACAAAAAATGTAATAGGATGCCGTAATAGATAATTTGGGGGGCTACTTAGGGCGGTTGGGACATTTGAGGAGGTGGCGCTTAAACTGAGACCTGAAGCCCGAGCTGGCCATGGGAGAAGCGATGAGGAAGGAATGATCCAGACAGAGGGAACAGCAACTACAAAGGTCATGGAGGGAGGGAAACTTGGAGAAACTGAGGAACCGAATAAAGGTCAAAGAAGTTGGTGGGTGGGTGAGTGACGTAGGAGTCAGGAGTGGGCAGGGGCCAGGGGCGGGGGGGGGGGGGTTGGTGAAGGGTTTGGATTTTATTCCAGGGACAGTGGGGAGGTTTTAAGCAAGGAAGTGGCAAGATCAGAATTCCATTTTTAAGGGCTGGCCCTAGCAGGGGGGACTGCAAGAAGGCAGGAGTGGAAGCCAGGAGACCTTGGGGAGCCACTGCTCTCCCTGTCTGTCCTGGGACAGTCACCTCACCTCTCTGAGCGGATGTGTGACAATCACACAATGCGTGATGGTCAGAGCCAAATTGGGAATGAACAGAAACACACTTTGGAAAGCTAAAAACATCCCAGTTGCAGGGGTTCCTTGTCTTACTAGAAGTGAACGGTTCTTGGGGAAACTGCCGGGTTAGACCTCTCTGGGGTTCCGAGGTGGATAGGAGAGCGCTGGGGCCAAAATCCGAGAGAGCCCACTTTTCCCACCTAAGGTCACAGGAGAGGCCTCAGGGGCTGGGGAAAGGAACTGCTTGAGGCTCTGACTCCTGGAAGGGAAGGCGGAAGAGAAGGGTCACCTCGCCGGTTTCTCGCTTGCCCCAAAGCAGTGGTTCTTAATGTGTTGGGGGAGGGTCACACCTCTGAGCACGGGGGCAAGGCCAGACACCTGCCTTTTTTATTCCACCTTTTTTGTCCAGTCTTTCTAGCGATGATGGGGAGACCCCCCACCCCGGCCTTGACTCGCCTAAGGGCCAATGGTGGAGGCACCTTCCTGATACTCTTGTTATCTGCCATTGGGAACCCCATTATTGAAGGGGGACTTAAGGTTTCCTAGAAGGAGGGGTCGCTGAGAGGCCCCTTCCTGCCCGCTAAAGGGCTTGAGTTGGAGGGCCCCTCTCCAGACCTCTCGGGAAGGGAGGGGCCCCATCTCCCCCAAGACTCTCGGGCCACGGGGGTCTCCTCGAGACCCGATCAGGGCCCGCCCACGAAGGTGGTGCGAAGCTCGGCCCAGACCCCAAGCCCTGCCTGCCCTGGCCACCTGGGTGCGCGGCGGTGGCAGCGGCGGGACCTGGGGGTCGCAAGACGCAGCTTGCGGAGCCTGTGGCCACCGCCCCTCGTGGCCCCGGTGCTGTCGCTGGGGGTGAGGGGAGGGGGCGGGGGGCGGGACACCCCTCCAGCCATACCCCCCCTCGCCGCGGGCCGGTGCGTGGGCTGGTCTCGGGTGTCCCGGCCGGGGCGGGGCGCAGTGGCAGCGGCGCCAGGGCTGGGGCCGCTTCCCCATTCAGGCGCGAGAGCCATGGAGGCGCTGAGGGAGTCCGTGCTGCATTTGGCCTTGCAGATGTCGACCTACAAGCGGGCCACGCTGGACGAGGAGGACCTGGTGGACTCGCTGTCCGAGGGCGACGTGTACCCCAACGGCCTGCAGGTAGGAGCCCTCCGGGCCGCCCCAGGCTCCGCGCCGGCCCTGGCCCGGGCATGCGCACTGGCGCCGCCCCGCCCCCATCCTGCCTCCCCGGGAAGGGACCTGCCACCCCGCGGCGCTGGGCTCTGCTGAGCTCCGCTGATAACCCTTCCTGAGCAGGAGTGCCCCTGAGGCTCTGGGCTCCCCCGACCAACCCTGACCATCCCTAAATCCTCCTGGCCACCTGCTTCTGGGGATAAGCCCAGGTGGCAGAGTTGAAGTTCCCCAGACCTGAACTGGTCCGGTTCCCTTTACACAGAAGAGGCAGGTCTGTGAATGCCCGGGTCTTGCCCAGGCTCACACAGCCCCATTACTGGCGGAGTCTAAAAGCTGTTTCAGTTTTAGCATGAAAAGGCTGGCATCCCTGGAACCCGCCTCTCAGTCCCAGGCAAACGAGGGAGTTGGTCACCCTAACTGGGAGGCATTACCCTTTCTTCCTCTTTCCCCTAGTACCTGAATTTTCCAGGGGTGGGGCCAGTCCTTTGCATCCCCCTCTCTGCCCCTTTTCTGCCTACTCAAGAAGCCCAGTTCCCACCCCCGTCCCCCCAGTCTGCCCCTGGGGGAATCTCCTGTGCCCACTGCCCCTGTCTTGTGGCAGAGCAGAGATGGAGGCTGCTTTTGCTGTCCTCTCCCTGGGATGCTACACTGGGTTATTTCTGGCCAGGACTTCCGCCCTGGTGGCATTTGGACCCAGGCAGGTGGGTGGAAAGGAGTTGGAAATGTCGAGGACTGCCCAAGACGGCCCTGTGATCTGGCCCCTGAGAAACCAGCATAGAGAGAGGACCGGACACCTCAGTCCAGGAGGACTTCTGCCAGGCAGACCAAGGGAGGTACTGAGTCTTGTGGCTGCCTGGCGAACTGGCACCAGATCACAGCTCATCCCGAGGGCAAGCTTAGGGCGTGTGGAAGCTCAGGCTGCCAGGCCCACCTCTACCCAGGCACACCTCTTAGGCACTGGAGTAGTCATACCGGTAAAGGGAACTGGGGTGGATTGTCTCCCGCACACGAGTCAAATAGGCCCAGGGAGATCCGAATTCATGATGCCGAGTGCTCTACCCCTGACCTATATCATCCCACTTAACATTCGGGACCACCCCCAACTGTAGGGATTGCTTTCCCCATTTACGGATGAGGAAACTGAGGCTCTGAGAAGAGAAACAATTCGCCTTGAGTCACAGAGCTAGAAATCTGGGAGTGACACATCAAACCCAGTCTGTCTAGAACCTCTTTCCTGCAGACGCTTCTTAAGAGCTAAAGCCAGCAGGAAATTAGATTTCTGGGGCAGGCACTTTTCCCTTGACAAATCAAAACAGAATCTAATCAGCAATCTTTTTCAGTCTCGCCTTCCACAGAAGGTTCTAAATATATCAGCACAAAAGCAGTTCAGAATTCATGACGAAATAATATGCCGTGGTGTTGTTACCACAGCAGCCCACTCAGGTACGGCCTTTTTCGGATCAGATGGTGTGTTCATCCGGGTAAGGGCCCCTGGCAGAGCAGGGGGAGCCCCATCTCTGAAGCCCGGGACCCAGGTTTGAATTCATGACCTTGGGAGAGCTGCTTTGTCTCTGTCGATCATAATTCCCTCATCCGTAGAACAGAGGTTAGAGAAAGTGAATGTCCCGTATATCACAGGGCCTGCTAGGATGATTTATGACCTGTCAGGTAAGGGCGTGGCCACGTTACAGACGGTGGAAGAGAGATGCGGAGAGGGTAGGGACATTCCTGTGGTTACCTCACCGTTGTGTGGGTTGGGGTTCACTCTTGGTGTCCCTGCACCAAGCTGCCCAACTAGGAACATTTCCCATTTTCCATACAGGAAAAGGCAAAGAGGTTGCCCAAGGATGTGGGATATTTCTGTGGGTGCTCATCTGGGCTGGCTCGGAGCCTCCACAACTCCCCCAAAGCAAACGTGAGCTGCCTGATGCTTGTTTTGCTAAGAGTCAAGAACTCATCCTCCTCGATTTGTGAGACAGACTTTTCTATTAATTTGATGTTTTCAGTTATTGGTTGTTTTTTCAATATAAAAGCTTTATATGCTCATTTGTGGAAAAAAAATTGTCAAGTATAAAAAAGGATTGGCCGGGCGCGGTGGCTCACGCCTGTAATCCTAGCACACTGGGAGGCCGAGGCGGGCGGATTGTTTGAGCTCAGGAGTTCGAGACCAGCCTGAGCAAGAGCGAGACCCCGTCTCTACCAAAAATAGAAAGAAATTAATTGGACAGCTAAAAATATA